>APFE030377726.1:0-182524 GCA_000404065.3 Pinus taeda | reverse complement strand
GAAAATGGGGAAGTGATTAGAAATAAGGCTAGACTTGTTTGTAAAGGGTATGCTCAACAAGAAGGAATAGACTTTGAAGAAACTTTTGCTCCCATTGCTAGACTTGAGGCCATCAAAATGTTCCTTGCTCTCTCTAGCTTTCAGAAATTCGAAGTATTTCAAGTGGATGTGAAATCTACCTTTCTGAATGGAGACTTAGAAGAAGAAGTGTACATTGAGCAACCAGATGGATTCATTCTTGGAAATGATCAAAAACTTGTATGCAAAGTTAAGAAGGCTCTCTATGGTCTTAAACAGGCTCCAAGGGCTTGGTACTATCATCTGGACAAATACCTTCATCAACAAGGTTTTTCAAAAGGATCAGTAGATAGCAATCTTTATATAAAAATTGAAAATGACAAATTGCTAATACTTGTTGTGTATGTTGATGATATCATATTTGGCAGCAATGAAGAAGCTATGAGTCAAAATTTTTCCTTGGTTATGCAGAACGAATTCAAAATGTCCTTGATTGGAGAGCTGACATATTTTCTTGGTTTACAAATCCAACGAAATGAAGGTCATATCTTTTTATCTCAAGCCAAGTACCTCAAGCAGATCTTGAAGAAATATGGGATGGAGGATTCGAAACCTGTATGTACTCCGATGGTGACAGGATGCAGCCTCAGCGCAAATCAGGACTGCAGTGCATCAACCAACCTATAGATCTATGATTGGTAGACTTCACTATCTAACAGGAACCCGACCAGACATCATACATGTAGTGGGAATGGTTGGAAGATTTCAGGAAAATCCTAAAGAAACTCATCTTCAGGCAGTAAAGAGAATTTTAAAGTATCTTCAAGGAACTCAAAACTATGGCCTATGGTATCCTAGAGATGCGGATCTCACTCTTCATGCTTATACAGATGAAGATTTGGCTGGAAGTGTGGATGACAAAATAAGCACTGGTGGTGGTGCATTCTTTATGGGTTCCAGATTAGTATCTTGGTTCAGCAAGAAACATAGTTCTATTGCATTATCTACAGTTGAAGCAAAATATGTGGCTGTTGCATCGTGTTGCACTCAAATCCTTTGGATGATGCAAACCTTGCAGGATTTTCAAATCACTTGTACACCACCTATCTCCATCTTATGTGATAATACAAGTGTCATTAGCATTTCAAAGAATCCAGTCATGCATTCAAAGACCAAGCACATACAAATCAAGTATCATTTTCTCCAGGAACAAGTGTTGGAACAAAAGGTCAAATTGGAATATGTTCCCTCCAAGGAACAAGTTGTTAATATTTTCACCAAACCATTGCCCAGGGAGACATTTGAATACCTCAGACAGAAGCTGGGGGTTGTTGATGCATCATCCTGCTGTTGAATCTTGTTTGTTGTATGTAGGTGGATACACGTACATTTGCCGGTCTATGTGGGTCAAATGGGTCTATCAGAGATCATCTGGCACAGGTTCAGGTGGAGCATATATTCTTCTAATGATGCATTGTTGGCATTATCTTAGAAGTCCTTGGTTCGATTTCTCAAGAGTTTTCTGGTGGAGTAGATCAATGTGTGCTGGTTTGAACGTTGATTATGCTGATAGTTGTTATTATCTCTATGTCATGTACTTCTTTTCATATCAAGGTCATGTAACAACCTATTTTTGTTTCCCCACTATGCTTGGGATGAATGAGTTTTGTTTATCTTGTGTATTCCCACATGGATGGGAGATGGATGTATGGATGAGTCTTGATGATAGGAAGGTTACGTATAATGTATGGAGTCATGTTATTTCTTGTAGAACATCTTTTTGCAAACAACATTTCAGCACAGAGCATATACAAAGGGGGAGCTCATTCAGAGTTTTCAGTAGGTACTCAGGGGGAGTATGGTAGTCTGCCCCTTTGCCCTTGATGTCAAAGGGGGAGAGCGATTGGTTTTCGTTGCCATCAAGTCCAAAAGGGGAGATTGTTGGTATTATGATACATATGTTGCACTTGATGGAAACCCACTCACCTCAGATGATAAATTATAGTGCAGCAAAGTTATTTTATGGTTCACGAACTTTCACGCAGAGAAACGTTCATGCACTTTCATGCAGAAAAAAGTTCCTTTCATGAAGAGAAAAGTTGACGCACTTTCATGCAGAGAAAAGTTCCTTTCATGTAGAAAAGTTCACGCACTTTCATGCAGAGAAAAGTTCCTTTCATGAAGAGAAACGTTCACGCATTTTCATGCAGAGAAAAGCACACGCACATGGGAAATCTTATGGTTGGTTCATGGTATTAGTCTGACAGTTTTTTATCCTATGGTTTTGGTCCATGGTATTGCACCCAAAAGTGTTGATCCCAGGTATTGGGTCCATGGTATTGAATTTTTATGGTTTTTGGTCCGTGGTATTGTGAAAGGCCTAAGGCTATAAAAGAGGAAGGAGATCATTTGGCAAGGCATCTTCTAAATTATTGAATATCTGATAAAGTGCTAGATATGGAATATTGTGATTGGGTTATGGTGCAGATCTCGATCTGAATGAAGAAGGAACCTGAGTGCAAGGAGAAGGGTAAGTTCTATTGATGGGTCAAAATCTTAAGGCTGGAATAGTGGTATCTCTATATGATTTTGATGTATGATATGTGGTGCACGTTTGATCTATAAATCTGATAATCTAGGTGAACTAATATCTGAATGTTTGAAAGAATGAATTTATAGATCTGTACGCAGGTTTCTGAATAGTGAAGTAGCGTACATCTCTTGATTAAATTTTTATTTGCTTCTATTTATTGCTATAGTGTTCTGGTTTCAAAAGTGGGGTGTGATTACTTTTATTATGATCTGGGTATAGTTGTCAGAGAAGTGTTTATTTTGATTCAGTTTTGGTTGGTGAAAAGGTGATTGGTTGATGCAGAAATTCTTGATGTTTGATTGATGTTATTTGTGGATCCAGTCTGAAAATTTATGAAACGTGGTCCCTGGAAGGAAGAGAAGGTTATAGTCTTCTCTAGGTAGCAGCCTGCATACTAGAAAAGGACTGCACTAGTACAGAATCATTGTAAAAAGAAGTTTCTAATTTAAAAGATAGAGACATATTGCAGCAGGTGGTTTTCACCCACATTGGGTTTCCACCTTATATCTTGTTTTCTTGTGTTTGATTGTCTTCTTCTCTATTTCTCTATTCCTGGTTAGTGTTTATATGATCTTGATGCACATATTAATGTTCAACATCTGTAGAATATTTTAAATTATAAGTCTATATGGTATACACTGGTTTCCTTATCTGTAGTTGAATATATATGTGGTTTTCTCTAACTGAAGTAACGTATATGTTCTGGATTTGAAAAAGAAAATAATTGACCAGATAATACTGATTCACCCCCCCTCTCAGTATTATTTCCAACAAAGGCTACAACCTTCTCTTTTCTTCCATGCACCACGTTTCATATATTTTCAAACTCAATCCATCAACAACATCATTCAGTCATCAAATATATCTACATCGAAAAATCTCCTTTTAAACCAACCACAACCGAATCAATCAATCACTTTGACAATCCATCAATCACATCTTTCATAATGTTGTCACCAGAATACAATAACTAGAACCCAAGCCAGAACCCAGAACATTACAACATCAAACATAAGCAACTAAAACATATTTTATAAGGTATATACTACTTCCATGTGTTGAACCTTCATGCATACATATCTGTAAATCAAATTTATGATGTATACGCTGCTTTGATATGCAAAACCAACGTGTATACGCTTATTTTCGAAAGTGAACCTACATACAGATCTGTAAATGATGATTTAAACATTACAACTATTCCAGACTTTAGTCATACCTAGATCATCATAGTTACAAACTATAACATGTGCTAGTTATTCAGATACATGATCAAACCACATATAGATAATTCACTTCAAGCCTTAACATCCTGATACATCATTAGATCTTATCCTTCATCAAACGATAAGGTTCATTCTTGGTTTAGATCAAGCACAACACCATAAGCCAATAACCTACATATTAGATCTCACACTTCATCATATATTTGATACTTGCACAGATTGGCCTAATGATCTTCTCCTCCTTTTATAGTTTGTAGACCTTTCACAATACCATGGACCAAAACCACTTAGGACCAATACCTTCCAATGAAATACCTAGGTTCAATACCTTGGGTCAAAATACCATGGACCAAATACTTCGGACCAAAAACTTATTTTTCCAAGGTATACGCACTTTTCCTTTTGTGAAAGTGCATGTGTATGTATACACGACTTGAGTATGGTGAACCTACGTGTATACATGGCTTGGCCAATGGTGAACCTGCGTATACCTCTCTTTCTTTATTCTTTGAAGTTTGATCTGTAACTTTGTGTTGTTTACTTGTTGTATTATGATCTATCATCTAAGAGAGTTTCCATCAAGGACAACACCTGTGTCATAATGCCAACAATCTCCCCCTTTGGACTTGATTGAAACAACAAGTCACTCTCCCCCTTTTTCATCAAGGGCAAATGATCATTCTCCCCTTGAGTACATTTTGAATTCTATGATATGCTTCAATGTATGTTGATTGAGCTCTTATGATCAAGTCCATGCTCCCCTTCAGCACAAACAAGGCCTGGAAAAAGATATCATGACTCTATACATACATTACCAATGACCTTCCTATCACCAAAGACTCATTCATACATCCATCTTGAATCAAAGGGGATATACCAAATTTGACTCTTCCACCCAACTAGGTGGGGCTATACCAGTTGTTTATACAAGAAACATTACATCATCTGTCCCATCCATAGTGGGGTTACAAATTAGGTCTTTTCATGACCTTTACATTAAATGATATACATGACATATATAACAGAGACCAAGTATCTTAAAGAAGACCATGATAGTCATCAACATCTATCAATCAACATCCAGACCATCAGCCATGTTCTCCCCTTGATCCTGTTCCACTTGTTCATTGTCAGATCTGATCATTGCATATGTCAGTAAGAGGTATCAAAGTAGCATCATCAATCAGATATAAATTAGGCTATCAACAACTTTATAAAGATCAAGATGTTTCAATATGTTATCAGCCGATTGTAACCATCATCAAACAGAGCAGATAATTCACAGAAACATAGCAAACCCATTTTTTTTTAGTCTGGTTCACTGATTTTCTTCAAACCAACATATACGTGACTATGTCATCAGAAGCATGTGTATGTACACAACTATGCTTCATGCAACTCACGTATAACCACCTTTCTCTGAAGAAAATAGGATTTAACAACACGATGATGCAACAACTACTCCCAGCTTTTTTATGAGATATTCAAATGTCTCTATGGGCAGTGGTTTAGTGAATATATCAACAACCTGTTCTTTGGAGGGAACATACTCCAATTTGACCTTCTGTTCAAGAACTTGTTCTCATAGAAAATGATATTTGATGGGTATGTGCTTGGCCTTGGAGTGCATGACTGGATTCTTTGAAATACTGATGGCACTTGTATTATCACATAGAATGGAGATGGGTGGAGTACATGTGATCTAAATGTATTGCAAGGTTTGCATCATCCAAAGTAGTTGCGTGAAACAAGATGTAGCAGCCACATATTCTACTTCAACTGTAGATAATGCAATTTAACTTTGTTTCTTGCTGGACCAAGACTCTAACATGGAACTCATATAGAATGCACCACCACTAGTGCTTTTTCTGTCATCAACACTTCCTACCTAATCTACATCTGTATATGCATGAAGTGTAAGATCTCTATCTATAGGATACCATAAACCAAAGTTCTATGTTCCTTGAAGATATTTGAAAATCCTTTTGACTACCTGAAGGTGTGATTCCTTTGGATTTTCTTGGAATATTATAACTATTCCTACTGCATGCATGATGTCAGGTCAAATATCTATTAGAAAAAGTAGACTGCCAATCATCGATCTGTAAGTTGGTTGATGTACTGCTGTTGATTCATCATTTGAGCTGAGACTCCATCTTGTTACCATTGGGCTACATATTGGTTTAGAATCTTCCATACTGTACTTTTTTAGGATCTGTTTGAGATATTTGGTTTGTGAGAGAAAAATACCATCTTTATTCTGCTAAACTTGTAGGCCATGAAAGTAGGTGAGCTCACCAAGAAAGGACATTTCAAATTCTTGTTGCATTGCTGAAGAAAAAATTTGACTCATGGATTCTTCATTGCTACCAAAAATTATATCATCAACATAAACAACAATTATTATCAATTTACTAGTGTCAATCTTTGTATATAAATTGCTATCCGTTGGCCCCTTTGAAAACCCCTATTGGTGGAGATATTTGCCAAGATGGTAATACCAAGCCCTTGGAGCCTATTTTAGACCATAGAGAGGCTTTATGAGTTTGCACACAAGTTTCTCATCATTTCCAAGAGTGAATCCTTCTGGCTGTTTAATATAGACTTCTTCTTCTAAGTCTCCATTAAGAAAGGTAGATTTTACATGCATTTGATATAGATTGAATTTCTGAAAACTAGAAAGAGCTAGAAACATTCTTGTGGCTTCAAGTCTAGTAACAGGTGCAAAAGTTTCTTCAAAATCTATACCTTCTTGTTTAGCATATCCTTTGCAAACAAGGCTTGCCTTGTTTCTAAAAACTTCTCCATTTCCATTCAGCTTGTTTTTGAATATCCATTTAGTTCCTATGATATCCTTATCATTAGGTTTGCGAACTAATTCATATTTACATGCTTCATTTACATTTTTAGGTTCCGTGGAAGATAATAATGCTAGATAGCTTGAGGCTTTGGCAATAGTTTGCCTTGTCTGCACACCTGCCCCATTTTCCCCTAAAATTTGAATTTTTGGATGATTTTTCTAACATACCTGGATGAAGTCTTTTCTTCTATCATTATCTCTTTCTCTGGTGCTTCATTGGTTTCTTCTTCGGAATCAGTGTGATTTGATGTGGGAAAATGATCCTCGTCTTCTTCATTGTCATAATCTTCGAATTTTATCTGTTTTCAATTTTTGCATGCTTCATCAACTACAACATCAACACTTTTAATAATTTTACCAAGTATTTTATTATAACAATTATATCCTTTACTTCCGGAAGAGTAGCCAAGAAGAATACCTCCATCTGCGCTGGGTTCAAACTTACCATGTTTTTATCAGTCCTTTTGATGTAACATTTCCTTCCAAAAACTTTCAAGTATTTTATAGTAAGAGTCTTACCATACATAATTTCATGTGGATTTTGAGTGCTATTTGGTCAAACATTTGCTTGGTTGAGAATAGTGACTGTGGCGAATGCAGCTTCACCCCAGAAGGTTCCAGGAGTTCTAGTTTCATCTAGCATAGCATGAGCCATTTGTTGAACAGTTTTTTTCATTCTTTCGACCACTCCATTTTTTTGTGGAGTCCTTGCAGTGTACAACTCCCTTTTTATTCCATGTTGTTCACAAAAGTCAGAGAATTCATCCGAGGTAAACTCCCCTCCTCGATCAGATATGAGACATTTGATTTTGCGATCAGATTCATTTTCAATCAAAGCTTTGAAGTCTTTTAACTTTTCAAATGCTTCATCTTTATGCTTTAGAAGACCTATCCAACACATTCTAGAAAAATTATCAAAGAACAATATAAAGTATTCTTCTCCATGAGGTGACTTTTTCCTTGATGGTCCACATAAACTAGTATGAACAAGTTCAAGAGGCTTGCTAGCTAACCCTTCCTTTTCAATGAATTGAGATCTTGTTTGCTTACAGAATTTGCATGATTTTCATATAGTATTGTCAGGAATGTTGATATCTAGAAGATCATGAACATCTTGGAATCTGCATGTTTTCCTTAATTAAGAAAATCTTAGATGTCCCAATCTTCTATGCAATAGCTAGTTTTCATCATTTTTTCTTAGATAACATTGTTGTTGTCCTCCCTTGAGAATTTATAGGTTGTTTGGAGTTCTTGTAACTTTAATCATGGTTTCTCATCTATCAAACTCATGAACAACACATCCATTTGATTGAAACACTACTTCATTTCCTTAATCGCACATTTGACTCACACTTAACAGGTTATGCTTTAAGCCATCAACATACATAACATTCCCAGCTTTAACTTTTTCTTTCAAGAAAATAGAGCCTTTACCTTTTATGACAGTGGGAGTGTCCTTTCCAAATGAGACACTCTTTTCTTTTTCTAAGGTATTATACAAATGTAGTTTTTCTTTGTCACCAGTCATGTGTTTTGAGCATCCACTGATTTTCTTGTCCTTCTATATACAAGGCTATACCACATCTTTCTGTTTGCATTTATTTGTTTCTCCATATTTTGGGATTTAATGGAGTTGACCCCTTTTGAGATATTTGCTGAAATTTACTCCTGCATTCAGATTCTTCATGCCCAAAGTTGTCACAAATTGAGCATTTTATTTCATTTCATGAAGAGAAATGTAATTATAGGAACTTTTATTGATCAATGTCACATTCCTTTGATTCCATGCTTCTCTAGTCCTGATGGTTTTCTAAGCAACACATTGAGCAGCTTTGTGTCCAAAATTATGACATGAGAAACATTAACCATTAAAGAAGTTCTTGTGATTATTGAATCTACTAACCTGGTGATTGTAGTTTCTATTGATATTCATCTTTGAAGTAAATTGAGTATGATTTACCCAAGGTTAGTTCTGGCTTCTGTTCATCGATGAAGTAAATTGATCCTGATTTGCCTAGTGGTCTGATTTATGCCTTTGCTAATGATTCTCAAACTGTTATTTGTTCTTTGCTACATCAAGATAGTTTTTAGTGGTGGTTGATGAATTTTGTGCTTGAGATGCTTCTTCAGTATATCCAAGACCTATCTTTATCAGAGGAGAATTCTGCATTTTGATAATTTCATTTAAGGTTTCTAATCCTTTAGAAAATCTAAGATTGAGAGCTTTTGTTTCCTCAATATCCTTTATTAAACCCACAATTTCACATTCTAGTTTTTCATTGTGTTTTTCTCTTTCAGCAAGTTGGTATGTCAAGTTATCTATAATCATATTCTTTTCTTCTAATTATATTTTGAGTTTAGATATTTCTTCACAGAGGTCATCTTCATCTAAAGCATAAAACGAATCATCATTTTCATAAGCCATCAAAAGTCTATAGTCATTACTATTTTCATCTTTGTCACTATTTGATAAACCATCGCTATCTTCATGAGTATAGTAGCTCTTTTTTCTTACACTTTGTTTTCTATTTCATTTTGAATATTACTTCCCTTTATCATATTTATATTTATGAGGATATGTGGTAGCATAATGTCCAACTCTACCACAGGAAAAACATTAAAAAGGTAGTTTACCTCTGAATCTTTTGGAACGCCGTTGAAGCTTCTTGACAAAGTTTACTTCCTCTTCTTCTTTTTAAAGATTTCCTGATTCATTGAGTTCTTCTTTCCCTTTTGCTAAATCTTTAAATGTAGCTTCTCTCATATCTGATGGACCTCCTTTTCTCATCTTGAAGGCAGTTAAGATTTCGTCCAGCTGTGTCATAGTAATAGTCTGTATATCTTGCTTTTCTTCTATGGCATATACTTTTGATTCAAACTTAGCAGACAAGGATCTTCAAAAAATTTCAAATAAGGTAATTTCCTTTATCTCTTAACCTAGGTTCTTCATGAAATTAACAATCTCATCTATACGTAAGAAGTAACTAGCTATACTTTCATCATTGTGGATATTGAGAGTTTCATATTGAATTATGAGAGTTTGCAATTTAGAACATTTTGCCTGAGAGTCCCTTCATATCTTAGAACGATTTTGTCCCATATTTCTTTGGCGGATTTGAGTTTCATAACTTTGACAAACTCTAATTGTGATAGACTTCCCAACAAATTAGTGACAGCCTTAATATTGGTGTCATATTGCTTTTTACCTGCCATATCTGTAGGAATTGCTCATGGAAATGTATATCCTCCTTCCAAAATTTCCCAGACATCTATTCCAAGTGATTGAAGATAGGCTATGTTTCTTACCTTCCAATAAACAAACTTGCTCCCATCAATGATTGGCGGTCTGATGGATCCCTCACTTTCTTGATTACTCATGATGATGGATCTTCCTTCAAGCGATCAAGCTTCTTTTGAAGGATCTACTCTGATAGCATATTTTGGAAATAATACTGAGAGGGGGGGTGAATCAGTATTATCAGATCAATAATTTAATTTTAAAAACTATTTTTTATACACTACTTGAGCTTAGTGAACTACTGCGTATACACAATTTTACTTAATGCAATGAGTGTATATGCAAAGATCTCTTGATTTAGCCAAATTACCATGCGTTGAACTTTAACCAATATATCAAGAATTCATTAGACAGTTCAGTAAAATAAAAATGAAACATCACACATAAGCAACACACATGAACACCAAGACATAAGGTGGAAAACTAATGTGGGTGAAAACAACCTGTTGTTGTCATCTCTCTCATCTTTTAATAATAAGAAAAATTTGTTTACAATTTTTGTACTGGTGCAGTCTTATACCAACACGCAGGCTTGTACCTGTAGAAATCTACAACCTTCTCTCATTCTCCAGCTTCTATTGGAAGGGAGCTACAACCCCCTAGCTCTTTTACTAGCTGGTATGTTTACTAGTATGTAGGTGTTGGCCTACAGAAGGCTACAACCTTCTCTTTTCTTCCAGGGACCACGTTTCATAAATTTTCAGACTAGATCCATCAACAACATCATTCAATCATCAAATATATCTACATCAACCAATATCCTTTTGAACCAACCACAACCAAATAAATCAATCACTTTGACAATCCATCAATCTGATCTTTCAGAATGTTGTCACCAGAATACAGTAACAAGAAACCAAGTCAGAACCCAAAACACTGCAACAACAAACAAAAGCAACTAAAACATATTTTATAAATTATACACTACTTCCATGTGTTGAACTTGTGTGCATAAGAGGTTTCCTCAAAGCTAACTAGTGTACAAATCTGTAAATCAAATTTATGATTTATACACTGCTTTGATATGCAAAACCATCGTGCATATGCTTCTTTTCTAAAGTGAACCTACGTACAAATCTATAAATGATGATTTAAACATTACAACTATTTCGTACTTTAGTCATACCTAGATCATCATATTTATAGACTACAACATGCGTCAGTTATTCAAATACATGATCAAACCACATAAACATATTTCACTTCAAGCCTTAAGATCCCGATACATCATTAGATCTTATCCTTCATCAAACGCTAAGGTTCATCCTTAGTTCAGATCAAGCACAACATCATAAGCCAATAACCTGCATATTAGATCTCAGACATCATCAAATATTCGATACATGCACACACTCACCTAATGATCTTCTCCTCCTTTCATAGTTTGTAGTATTTTCTCAATACCATGGACCAAAACCAATACCTTGGACCAATTACCTAGGGTCAATACCTTGGACCCGATACCTTGGACCAATACCATCGACAAAAATACCATGGACCAAATACTTTGAACCAAAAACTTATTTTTCCAAGGTATATACACTTTTCCTTTTGTGAAAGTGCATGTGTACATATACACAACTTGAGTATAGTGAACCTGTGTGTATACACAACTTGGCCAATGGTGAACCTACATATCGCTCTCTTTCTTTATTCTATGAAGTCTGATCTGTAACTCTATGATCTTAACTTGTTGTATTGTGATCTATCACCTAAGAGAGTTGCCATCAACGACAACACCTGTGTCATAATTCCAACAATATATGCAGTGAGATCATGTTCTTATTTGTCTCTTTCTTCAAGATGCATTGTGTTGTATAGACCGTTATTTGATGTTTGATGTGGGATCTTGTTTTGTTATTGATGTGGGATGTACTTATTGTCATGTTTTTATTGAGATCCCTTTGTCGTCATGTTGACGGAATACTCATGTGTCGCCATGTATGTTTGAATTGAAATCCCTTTAGTGCCATGTTGGTAGGATGCTCGTCATTAACATATGTGAAATTATGTCATGCCCATAGGAATCCTTTTTTTTAATGAGAGTGCTTGTAGTGGAACATCTCTTGGAGCCACTCCTGTATGAGGGCATATTCCTTGTATGATAGAGAAAACACATGCATGTACATCATCACTCTTTCCAACACTTAATGCAGCGGCCTACACCATCTTGACACCGGGGCCCAGAGACGAAGCTGCTCCTAGATGAACTCCATTATCAACATCTTATGTTTTATGTTGCTGACTATTGTAATGTTCCTTCTTCTTTATATCATGAATATATGATCCTTTATGCTCTTTGGAATGCAATTTTAATCACATCACAAAAGCAAAATATCTTGGTTAAATCCGGGAGTTCAGTCAACTCGGATCACTTGATCAACTCCATGCAATCTTGAGAACATTTAGATGAGGAAAGGTGGTCCTTCATGGATGAGAGAGGAAGCCTTCAAAGCCACATATAAAGGTAAATAGAAGGAAGCACTGAAAGAAACAAGCTACATATTAGATGAGGAAGAAGAAAACTTTGTGAGAAATTTGTAAGTGGGTACTGGAAGATTCATAAGGAAGCTTCCCTTTAGGTGTCTTTCTTGTGGAAGAGTAGGCCGTTATGCATATAAAGTTCCTTATATAGAAAATCATAAAGGGAATGGAAAGAATGTTGTTAGAAGGAAGTTCTTTGATAAGAGAATATTTTACTTTAATGAAGAAATTCATGTAGCAAATCTGATTACCAAGAAAATTTTGATTCAGATTCTAACAATTCTTATCTACGACTCATGGATCTTGAAGATCAGTTAATTAATGAATCAGATAGCTGTGAGGTAAATGATTTAATGAAAATTCTAAGGGAGAATAATAAAATCACGAACGTTAACAAATAATTGGAATAAAAATGAAATAGTATGATTGAAGAGATAAAGAGGTTAAAAATGGAAATAGAAGCAACCAATAAAAGAATAGAAAGCCTAAGAAAACAACTCCAAGAAAAGGAAAAGCAATGTGAAACATTATTAATGGGTAAAAGTTTCTTAGTCGCTAGAGAATATTATTAATGAACAACA
Organism: Pinus taeda; assembly: GCA_000404065.3. Taxonomy (NCBI): domain Eukaryota; kingdom Viridiplantae; phylum Streptophyta; class Pinopsida; order Pinales; family Pinaceae; genus Pinus; species Pinus taeda. Next base: position 169,464 of record APFE030377726.1, on the reverse strand, counting down.
CTCTCCTTTGATCAAAGTTGACTTTGGGCATCATCATAAATAATTTGATGGAAAAAATCACTATAGTTTTGTGCAAACAAAGATTGAATCAAATCACTCATCTATAAGAAAATCTCCTAGATTAAGGTTAAGAACAGTCCCTAGGCAGAAATGATGATTTTATGGATATTTTTCCTCTTGTGACTCATTTGGGCATAAGCCCATTGATTACATTCAAATATACAAAACAAAACCGAGAGATGGGATACATTTCAGCACATAATTAGAAATTGCAAGCAAATATGGAGGAAGAAGGAAGCTCAGTGAAAAATGTAGGGAAGATTGTCCTTGTTGTAGTCCATTTATTCTTGAAGCTTACTTCTCACAATGACTATTGAATTGATGTGAGGGACATGACCTCGTAAGAGAAGAAGATGATTATCAGATCCTCAAGACTAGTGTTGTATAATCTCAAGGGGAGCAATACATGTTCTGTCTCACTGATGATTCCCATCCTTATTTTTTATATTCATGTTGGTTATATTACTAAAAATGCATATGGAGTGGTAACAATGAATAGGTACATGCAATATAGGCTCAAGGGGAGCTGAATTTGTGAATTTTCAATATTTTACTTTATTTACACACATCCTATCAATACAAATCGCGTATATATGCGAGTTCTGATTTGAACAGTGACATATGTTTTGCTATGATGAAGAAACAGTGGGATAGAATCATGAAAAGACTCTGTTATGCTTTAGACAACTATTATTGGGATTTCTTCTTCTGATGATTGATGGTTACATTCTGTTGATGTTATTTAGAAGTGGTTTTGGCTTTTATAAGTTGTTGATTCATTAATGGATAACTTATTGAGGAAGATACTTTTATGTCCTTACTGATATATGAAATGACATGATCAGATCTGACAATGAACAGTTGGCACATGTTCAGAGATAGAATTTGTTATGCTTCTAATAATGTGTTGTTGGCATTTTGTTTGCTTTATAACTCCTTGGTACCTAATGATGCTTAACAACAGTGATGTTGCTTATGTTGCTAAAGTTCTTGAATGATGATGCATGAGATGCTAATTATGGCTGATGCTTATCAGATGTGAGATGATAGAAGACTCTCTCATGATGATATGATTGAGGACTACTGTTTTTCTTTGTGAAAATGCCATGTAGATCTTGTTATCTCATGCTATGATTATTTGATGATGGTGCTTCTACCATAGAAGAATCCTATGATGTTTTTCTTAGTCATTACACAGGTTACATGTACATATTATGATACATTGAATGGTATATTTGTAGAAGAGCATGATCTAAGCATGATGTTCTTAATGATACAAAATCACAAGGATGAGTAGTTGATAATGATGAATTACAGAAAGGGATTTTATGGATGATTACTTACACTGCATAATAATTAAGTAGTCTTTCTTCTTGCATGAAGAATTTGGGCCAAGAAAATGATGTTGTTGTAGGTTTTGATAAAGACATGTTTATTGATATACTACTACTATATCTGTTGGATGATACTTGAAAACATGGCACACTTTGATGATGTTGAATAATGATACTTCACTACCCTACTTTATGTTGATATGCTTGATTCTCACATATTTTGTTCATGCTTGAAAATATATGTTGATGTGCTTCAAAATATCTATATGACTTTGATAAGGTCAAGGGAATGAGTTCTACAAAAAATATTATGTTGTTGCTGCATAGTTGGTCACAGGTTGATGATATTACATTACTTCTTGATGTTGTTTTTCATGTTGTTGTTGATAGATTCTTATGGTGCAGATCCTATATGGTGTATGATAGCTTATAATGACTATCATGGTCTTATTGAGGTCTCTTGTTCGGTTATAAATTACATATTTTTTGCTTGATGTAAATGTCATGTAAAGACCTATGTTAAAAATCATTGTAAAATTCAGTCCTGTATGGACTATTTTGGTCAAGTCATGTAATCCCATCTTTTGGGGCATGTGATGTAGTTTGTAACCTCCCTGTGTTGGGTGATGAATGTAAGCATGAGTCATTGGTGATAGGAAAGGTCATGTTTGGTTGAGTCACAAAGTCATGTAATTCTTTGTATATCTTTAGAAAATTCATCATTTTCTCAAGGGGAGCATGGTGAATATTCAATATTCATACTTAGCAGATCATATCTATAATTCTTATGTCAACAAAGGGAGATAAGCCTTCATTCAACATTGGTCAACACTTTTCCCTTGATATCAAAGGGGGAGGGTAACTTGGTGTTTGAAAATCATGGTGCTTAGCTTAATGTTCTTTACAGGTATTTAAAGTTTGTGGTGACCAAACACCAAAGTAGTTTCCATCAAGTCCAATGGGGGAGATTGTTTGCATTATAACTAATGCATTGTCATTGATGGCAACCTACTTTATGAAGATGTCAACAGGGTATGTCTACATATGACATAGTTTTTGGACAAAGGAATAGTAGTTCAGAGATAGAGGAATGTTGAAGGGGATGTTTTCATAAATACACGGGGGTTCTGTGAAGCAAAGTCAAGTACATATGCGGGTATGAAGAAGAGAAGGCACGTACAATTTCTGCACCATGGTATTCTAAATACCAAGGGTCTTTACCATGTATTGACCCATAGTATTGAGCCCAACAATGGATATTTGATCCCGTTAAAGAATACCATCAGCATTAGTGTGGATTTAACCTGTGGTATTGGATAATGGTTAAGCTATATAAGGAGATGAAGATCAAATGACTTTAGTTTGGAAGAAATGAAGATTTCATAGTTAGATCTAAAGAAATTGTTCATGTAATGGCTATTAATGAATAGTTTGATATGAAACTATGTATGCACTCGAGAATTTGATGATCGATTAGATCGAATCGATCTGAAATGACTATATGAATAATGGATTGATTTGATCTGTAATATTTATGTCTCATGCATGTTTTATTATATATGTCGAGAGATGGGTTTGTTATGAATGTATGATGTGTAGTGAAGCTATAAATCAATAGTTTCACATCCCTACAAAGGTTTCATAACTTGAAAGGTGCGTACATATGGGTTTTTAATACCAATAAGCCACGCATCAATTCTGCACTTTGCACATATTGGGTTTTCTTCCTGAAAAGTGTGTATATACGTGGAAGTGTTTTGAGGAAAGCATGTATTAAGATAGGGTATTGTTTAATAAAATCTATGATCAGTCTAGTTAGTCTTGTTGTGTTTATGTTGTCTGTAATTGAAGTCTTACTTGATGATCTTGGCTTAACAGCGACGATTAAAGTTGAATTGATTGATTGAAGAATGATGATGCTACTAGATATATGTGATTGAAGATATTTCATGATTATGTGATTATTTCAAAATCATTCAGTGGTTTAGGGTAAAATAACTCAATGTTTGTTTCAGAATCACAATTATCTAGTTTTAGGGCTCAATGTTTTGAGATATGTACGCGGGCATGCTTCAAGGAAGTTGCATATACACGTGGACTTTCTAAAGTAAAGTAGCATATATATTCTGACATTTTATTGATCATGGTTTTCACTAGTTCAGTTGGGTGATGTAGTGTTTGGGTTCATTATTGGTATTCTAGTTACAGTGATCTAGCTACTTTGGTTGTTTGAGAATAAGTTGATTGATTTGGGTCTCAGTTGGTTCAGTGATTGATTGATTGAGTTGTTTCAATGATTCAATGATTTGTTGCAGTGATAAATTTTAGTTTGATATTTGATATTGGGCTTAAATGATGGTAATGGATCCAGTCCAAAAATTTGATGAAAAGTGACTTACAAGTTGTAATATTTTCTATTAGGTGGATCTAGTGTGAAAATTTATGAAACATGGTCCATAGTGGTACCGATTCTTGGAGCCATTGGTGAGGAATTTGGAGCTTCCTTCCAGTGGTAGATGGTAAATTAGATCAGGGGGTAGGATCTCCCTTCCGGTGGGTTCCAGTAAACGAGATAATGGGGTTGAAGCTCCCTTCCATTGGGTGCTAGAGAATGAAAGAAGGTTATAGCCTTCTGCAGGTGGGTGGTTGCATGCTACTATGATTCTGCGCCAGTACAATACTGTAAGATTTTTTTCATTATAATAAAATACGAAGAAAGAGACAACAACAATGATGGTTTTATCCCACATTGCGTTTCCATTTAGAAATATTGTTCCTTGGTGTTGATGTGTTGCTTATGTGTGATGTCTTGTTTTTTTCTTACTCCACATGGTTACTTTTTAATTAATGTTTATTGGAGGACTGATGCATTGGTTTAAGGTAAGAAAATGATGAATTAACTGAAAAGTAGGTTACTTGGATGTACACTAGTTTTATCCATAACGGTCATGTACATAAGCAAGCTTATTTCAAGAAAGTCACGTATATAAATATGACTAAGAAAAGAAAAAAATAGTGAGTTTTAAATATTCATTCAACTCCCCCCTTCCTGCCCCCCAATTATGTTTATCAGCATCAACAAATAATATAAATATATATATATATATATTATATATATATATATATATATATATAATATATATATATATATATATATCTATATCATAATATATGTATATATATATATCAATACATACATATATAATATATATATTATATATATATATATATATATTCTATATATAGTGTGTTGTTGTGTATATATATATATATGTATATATATAGTATGTATATACATAGATATCTATATGTATATATATGTATATACATATATATACATATAGATATCTATGTATATACATACATATCTATATATATATATATATATATATAAATAAAAGTATAAGCATAAACCAACATTGTTGGCATTATTATATAGAAAATATTAACTAAAAACCAAGAATTCTTGGGAGTTTATATTTTCACAATTTCCCTATATTTTTCTTGTTTCTTTTTATCCCTCTTTTCTCTAATAACTTTAAAAACTGAAAAGAAACACCTTTTAAGACCAAAATTAATCAACTTCCATGAAAAAAAGAAATAGCAATAAAGAATTGTCTTTTGGTCAACAATAAACTTAGAAAAATAAACAAGTACAGATTCATTGTCATTCTATAGTTGATTGTCAATTCTATAATTGACTTTAGATACTAGAGAGAGAACAATTTGCATTCAGTGAACATACAACAAAGGAGAATCATAAAACATAATGAGGCATGTAGAATGTTTAATTATTTTCATATAAGGGACATTATATTTAATTCATCGAATGATTATATTATAAGGCTCGAGCAATTTAAATGATCTCACAAATTGCTTAACATTATACCTCCTTATCGTAAACATTATCTCCATATCATAGCATTATACTCCAACATATCACATAAAATCCATTCAAAATCACATAAATTTTAACGATCCTAATAAATCAGATCAAAAAAATGTGGTTATCATGAGAACTGGTTTAGTACTATTATGAGTTGGATACCTCGCGAGAACATTCTTTCATTATCATTGAAACTCCATTTCATACCCCTCGCCATCTAGTCTTCCTACCTTTCCTCATTCTAGACCTTCATCATCTTTTAAAAGAAGCAGTCCACGACTAAGACTTCTCTCCAAAATGGGCATTATTGTTCGATAAAACCCCAATAGATCCAAGTTCCTTCAGGAATATCCATGACCGAGAAAATAGTTGCAGCAAGTGGGCTAGGTAATTTTTTTTTTAAAAATTGATGGGCATGATTGAGAGGTTACAAAATCTTTTCCATGGACTTCCGATTCGGTAAAGGCAGAAATTGGTGACACCAAGCTGAGACCGACAGAGTCTATCATAGAAGAAGCTAAAAAATTACCTAGAAATGGATAAATTTGGTTTAAAAACAAAAAAATTAAGGAGAAAGAATGGACAAATTTCCTGAGAGATCCAAGTATGGACATTTATATCTTTAAAATGGGAATTCAAGTCACAACATTAAAAGGAAAATGGAGGAATTTATTATTGGTTATCCAAAAAATTTTAACCTGTGAAAGAAGGTTCAGAACCATCTTATTCTAACATGATTGACCTTTGATGCATTTTATTGATGGGAATGAGATAAATTTTCCATATTTCTTACTATGTAGCCTTTATGGTCTCTAGTGTGCACTAAGAATAAAAAAACCCTGGATACTTCCCTATATCATAATGGACTCATTAAAATCCTCATAGAAGCACACTTAGAAGCTAAATGAGATAATTAGAAGAATTTTCTAATTCACAATCACATTGTAGGAACCATGTAAGAGGAAAAAAGTATAATGATCAAAAGAATTTGACATAGGCCAATCTAAAACCCTAACATTGGAGAAGAAAGTGAAAAGGACGGTTCAACTTTTAATGAAACAAAGGAATTAGATGACCCATTTGAGGACGAATCTCCTCTCTCTCAATTTTTAGAAAAGCCTAAACAAAAAAATGAAAAAGAAAATGTTAGAAGAAAGAAATCCAATTCAAGTGTGAAGCTACTTGATGAAAAAGATGAAGAACCAGAGGATAAGAAATAGGAAAAAACCAACAAAAGGAAAAACATCCAAAACATTGAAGAATTAGGGATAAAGTTCAAGAGAAGCAAGTGAATTTATAAATTTTCAAACGTGAAATATCCTGAATTTTATGATCTTGAAGAGGAAAATGATAGGACACCATCTTAGGCCCTGAATCTGACAAGGAAGACACTAGATATTGATCCAGATCAACAAGAACTCTATGATTACATGCAGTCTTTGGAGAAAAGAGCACCAAAAAGGTAGATTCTTCTTCTCAAAAATCAAGGAAATACATTCAATAAAGGAACCCCTCTGTGAGATAATATACCTCAAAATGAATACAAAATTGAGGATTGCTTTAAAGAAAGATATATATGAGTTCAAAGCTCTCAATAAACATCCGAAAGAGGAACATTAAGCAGTAAAGGTACAAAATGAAATATTATGTAGTCGAAATGACAACATACTTTTGCATTTGTGCCATTGGTAGAAAAAGAACAAGAAACTCAAAGAACATAATTCATTCCTCAAGAATAGAATCAAAGAGTTATAAGGAAAAATCTTAATGAAGAAACTAAGGGCAGTGTTGTGTCTCAAGAGGAGAAAGAAGATTACTAGTCTCGATGTTCTATAATGAGCTTGAGAGATAGTACACTAAAGGAAATAAGGAAAAAAGTTTGAAATTTTGATTCATGAGGACAAGCAAAACCTTTGGTGTGGGGGAATGTTGATGTCCAAAATTTCTCTCTTTTTGACAATCCTTTTTCCTCTTATTTACCCATTTTACGATAATTTTGTTGTAGTTTCAGTCTAGACAAGGTCATAATAGATATGCTAAAGCATCCAAAAGGTAGTAATAATCCATGTTTTATAACCTACTTCTCATTTATGAAATATAATTGAAACATTTCTACAGCTATAGAATTCTTCTCACTCCACAGCTAATGAACAATTTTGCAGCTATCTCCAGGATTAAATAGGTTTCAATGCATGACATAACAAATGAAAGGTATGACCAGATGGAAAATGATCCACATATGAAAATCCACTTGTCCTCATGATCTGGAAAACTACAAATATTGAGAGATCTAGAAGTCAAACCATAATTCAACTCTATTCTACTGAACAGGCAAATTTAAAAAAAAATCCATGGGAAGATCAAGTGAGCATGGAATCGATTTAGAGGTTGGTCTGTTTGATCAAAATCCCTCATGATTTTCACTTTCAGTAGAAAACCATCAGGAGATAGACATGTCTATCAATTTTATTTCTTAGTTGTCAGATTAGCTACCTTTCCTCTCAACATAGGACTTCTAGAACAATTTTAGTAAGAGGTGTATAAAAATCCTTGAACCGAGACTGAAAGAGACTAATTTTTATTGTTAATTACTTGAAATCTTTGTTGAAGACCTATGTGATTAATATTATACTTTTTTTTTGAATTCAATGCATGGTTGAGTGAGCTAATTGAATTTGTGACAGAGTTGTGCTCAATAGGAGGACCCCCTAGAGAGTTGTAAGAGTAGATTAGTCCTATTTTTAATGCAATCTATCTACTAAATAGTTTCTTTTCTATTGATAGATTTTTGTATTACATTGCTATTTTAATTTCTTGTTGTCTGTATAAACAAAGCGCTCATAAAATAAAAAAAATATTTACTCTCTTTCATAAAATTCATTTCATGACTCAGTAAATTTCACCAAGCAATTTCATCGATGATGAATAGATGAATTTCGAATTTTAGATGCACACATTAGTAACCATTTGAAGCTGCAAGTTCATATTTTGTTGAATAAGTTTGATGATGATTTATTTCCTTTTGTCAAGAACATAGATAGTTAGAATGCTTTGAATTGATGAGCTTATAATTAGTGTTTCCTTCCTTCAATTGAATTAAGATTTTCATTCTACAATTGAATGAGAAATTTTCTTTTCGCAAAGTAAAATTATAAGTTGTTTATAGATTTAGATAGATTTCTACAAAAGTAAATTAGCATTCTCTTTGCAAAATCAATTTCCATTTCATAATTAGATGAAGTTTTTATTGGGAATTCACAGACTAGAAGTTTAGTTCAAATTCCAATTTCAGTTTGGCATGAAGTAGTTTTAATGGAAGAACATGTGCATGGTAACACTTTGAATTAATATAACACTCATTCATATTCAAAGAAATTTCATCTTTGAAATAGAAATCTTGCATATATTGTGCACATGCACTTCATAAGTACAAAAACCTTCATTGAAAATTAATGAAATAATTTAAAGATCAATTAAATTACCCAATAGGAGCCTCAAAGGAACTTTTCAAATGGGGTTTTTCTCTTTTCTTTTGTTTTCTTACTTCTTCTTTATTTCTTAATCAGAGGTTGAATTGATTGTGAGCTTATATGTTCTCAATAAAATTCAACTATGTACTTATTGAATTGGTAAACTTAACCATTGAGAGGGGCTTCATGTAAAACATAAATATGTAGTGATTCACTAGCATTGAAATGTGTTTTTCATCAATTGTCTCTATTTAAACTAAGCCATTATCATGTAATTTCGCCACATGTAAGGACCCAACCATCTGGACATTGGTTTTCCTTTGAATTATTTGAACTTATAATCATCCAACAGGGCCCAATCACCGTCCTTGAAGGTCCTAGCATTGATGTTCTTATCATGCCAATATTTCCTTGGTAATTGGACCACTTCAATGTACATAAGCACCTATAGTCTGATTTCATTAAGAGAATTTAACTACTATAATCTCTCTTCCTTAGATTTTGTGATGTCCAAGTTTATTTATATTTCCATTCTCATTGTATTGTTGTCAAACTCAATGGAAAATAAGGCTTTCTTACAATAGATTAACTCAGAGGGGTTGAGTCTAGTGGTGTTCTTCCAAGTAGTGTTGTATGCCCAAGTGGCCTCATCAAGTCTATCTGCCCAATATTTCTTAGTGCTACTAACAAACCTAGTCAAAATTACTTGCAGTGTTCTATTGGTCACCTACACTTTCCCATTTACTTGATGGTGATATGGGGTGTATATTCTATGTTTGATATGACACTACCCCGTTATCCCCTCTATCAGTTTGGAAGTGAATTAAGAACCTTAATTTGTCACTAGTTCCCTTGGGAAACCAAATTTGTAAAAACAATTATCCATTAAAAAATTTCTACTTTTTGTTCTATCGCTTCCTTGATTTTCTTTACTTCATATCACTTTTCCAGATAATCTATGCACAATATGATATATTTATGCTATTTAGATGGTGGGTCGATGGGTTTGGTGACGGACATGTGAGACTTATCAAATGGCTCAAAATTGATTTGGTATTGTAGGGGCATATAAACTGTCTTAATAGGTTTCCCCACTCTCTTGAACTCATCACATTGTGTGGTGTACGTCCTCATGCCTTGATGAAGGGTAGGCCAGTAGTAACCCACCCAAATAATCTTGTAGTTTGTCCTCATAGCAGCAAAATGGCCCCCATAGGGTCCACCATGAAATTTTGAGAGGATGTAACAGACTTAATATTATCTTATACATCTCCTTAGGATTTCATCAGGCCCCAATATGAAGAGGATGGCCCCAATATTGGTATAAGGAACACTTATCCTAACATTTTTTATATTTTCCTTTGAAGAAAAATTAGGGGAAAACTGGGTAGAAACCACATATTTTTCCATATCATAAAACGAATGATACAAAAATTATATGGTGAAGAGGTTTTCATTTGGAAGTTGGTTATTCCACCATCTCTTCATTCTCTACAGACATGGTGAGTCTAGACAAGGAATTTGCAAAAACATTTTATCTCCCCGACTCATCTTCAATGGTTAGATCAAGTTGTTGTAACATAAATAACCATCTAATGACTCGAGAATGGACTTCATTATTTTTCATCAAGTAAACAATGGCTACATAAGCATTGGGCACAAAACTTGGTATCCAATAATGTAATGCCTTAATTTAATCAAAGAATGTAGAATACACAGAAGTTATTTTTCAATGAGTGTGTATTTGAGTTAAGATTCAGATAACTGCATAATATTGAAATGATAACATAAGGCATTTTACCTTCCATTTTCCACAATGTTGTTGTCACTACTTTTTTTGGTGTATCTGTCTGAATGTGGAAGCGAACGACCCAATTTGGCCCCTCAGAATAGGCGAAACTGCAAATTTTTCCTTGAGATCTTCAAAATCCTTTGAAAAATTTCTACCTAAAAGAAATATGAGTCTTTTTTTCGAAAAACCAAACAAAGGTAAACCAAATTTACTTAAATATTTATTAAATCTACCATAGTATCGAGCTAATCCAAAAAAACTCCTAACATCTATTTGTCTTTGGCATCCAAGAACTTTTCTAATAATATCAGTTTTATGAGGATCAACCCCAATTACATCTGTAGAGAGGAAGTGGGCTCGAACAATTCATGCATCCAGAAGAAATTGGTACATTTCAAGGCTTAAGGAGAGATTCATTACTATGCATCTTTTCAAGATCCTGCACAAGTTGAAGAGAGCTTCCTGTAAAGCATCTTCATAGTGTGTGAATTCATCTAGATAAACCTCTACTGTGTCATGTACAATATAAAATAAAAAAATAAAATAAAATCCCTCTAGAAGGTGGAAGAGAGTTGCATAAGATAAATGGAAGGACCCTATAGGAAAAGGTTCCTCAAGCGAAAGTGAAAGTATACTTATGTTAGTCTCCAAGAATTATTTGGATGTGATTGCACCTCTAAACCCATACAAAATTGAAAATAACTTCTTTCCTGTAAGAGCTTCCAAACCTTCGTCAATAAAATATAAACGAAAGTGTTATTTGTTGGTGGAATTATCAAGTTCTCTGTAATCAAGGTAAACTCTCCATTTCCCATTCTTCCTAGCATAATTACTAAAGGTGGCACCCACTCACTCCGTAAAGTTGGGTAGATAAAACCTGCACCAAATAATTTATGCAATTCCCCTTTTACATCCTTTAGTGCAAGGTTTATTCTTCTCTAAGTTTGAAAAACAATTTTATGGCCTTATTTAGTGTAATTATGATGATTAAATATCAAGGAGTGAACTTCTTCCATCTCTTTGTAATCTCAAGAAAAAGAGTCAATACTTTTCCTTAAAAAAGTGAGCAACGGTTCTTCCTGATCAGCTAAAAGAAAAGAGATGATTTTTAGAGTTTTGGAGGGGTTTATTTCTACAACTTTTACCTTGTCCTGATCATATGTACAAAATGATATTTCCATAAGTTGTCTTCAAGATATCCTAAAGATTGTTCTTTAAGACAATCAATTTACATGGTAGTACGATACTTATTTTGTATGAAATTGTCAATGAGATTGTTCTCATCCAGTTTCTTGCTACCAATAGTGTCTTCTATTGTACAAATGGGGTAGGGTGATGATTGATACAATTGTTCTTCTTTTTCCTCTTCTACTCACATTATAAAATCATGTTGAACAAGAATTTAAGTAGGGGGATATAGTACAAGTTTTTTTATTAACTTCCAATTTGTAATTATTATGCTTCTATCTAGATAGTTGTTATAGGCATCAACAATATCTAACCAAGGTATTCCTAGGAAATGATGATGGCCATTGAATTTGGTTTTGGGCTAGAGAACAAGGAAATCAATGGGCTACTCCAAGGAATTAATGGAAACCATGAAATCATTGATGACACCCTTGTGTGCTACTCTGGATCTTTCTCCAAATTGTAGCACTGCAATGGTTTTCTTGAAGGCTCATTGAATGTTAAGCGTGAGCATAGTCCCCTTGGTTATGAAATTTATTGTAGAACCTATGTAAATTAGGGTATTGAGGACTACTGTTGGGTGTGGAATCCCCCCAAAGGCATGTTTTGGGGCTTAAAGCCCAATTTTTGACCAAGTCCATTGTAAAGACTGTGTGATTTGTGGGCACGGAGCACGAAGTCATAATAGATTCATAGGGTTGTCCCCCCCTGTTTTTGTAATGTAATTTCGGTTTGAAAGATCTGCCCATGGTCCGTGGACCATGGGATTGTATAAATAGAGAGAGGCTCTAAGTGTAGAAAACAATTAATGGAATCTAAGCATGATGGGTCTAAGGGATTGGTTGAGTCAAAGTGTAAGTTGTGTCCTTGGGTTCTAGAATAGGAGAGGGCTTTGTTGCTCAATATGTAGAGGCCTATGTAATCTGAAGCTGAGTGCGCAAGGCGGGTCGAGTCTATAACCATTGGAAGCATTAATAAAGAGAAGTTATATCATAGTTGTGTGCACCTTTTCCTGTTTTATGTATTATTGGGTATGAATTGATAGTTTACTGTTTCTTTTCTATGCAAATTCATATGAATATGCTGTAGAAATAAATATAACATAAGGCACCCATTTACGTGAAGATAACTAACTGGTGTAAGAAGATAAGTAAGATTTTGGGTGTGACTTAGGGAAATAGCACAAAGTGCTACTCCAGCAGTGTGGAAACCCCACAACCCTAGGTTAGGGTTGCGTGAAGGTGAGTATATCGGGGTGCGAGGGATAAGGAAGTGCTTGAAGTAACTTGCATAAAGGGACTAACAGGTGGACCAAATCAAACCCTTAGACATCTCAAGGGTGCGGAAACCTCGTTCCAACACCCTCCATAATACTTCGGGTGAGACCTCAGTTTGCGCTTCACGAACTATTGCCAAAAGGGCCAGTAGTATAGGGATTTGTTTGGCTAATTAACTCCAAACCTAGTTCAGGCCCCAACAAGCCAACAAATGGGAAGTAGAGTCTTATCACTCCATGTAGTTGAAAGGAGGCGTGGGACTATAAACTACTCTGCCCAAGAGCTGCATGATGTTGGAGTTGCTCGTAGATGCAAAGTGTCACAAGGTTTGCGACCGTGCAAGGGGGGTTACGCTGATGCACAAGTCAGCTAGAAACTGACCATTGGATTCACTATTCACGATGTGATGCTCAACTTGAGACCAAATGGAGTGGGTGGAAGGCATTTAAGACGCACTTTATGAACAAGATTTGGAAAATTTGTAGCCAAGGGAGCATTAATGAACCAGGTTTGGGGGGAGTGGTCGAATTCAAATTCAAAAGACGCTATACATTACAAAGGGCTACCCAAAAAACAACACTTCGTCATCTGCAAATTGAGTTGTAATATGCCCTGTGTATTATGAGTCGAGACCTATTTTTGCCATGGAGAGTGTTGATTGAGCCCTGATTATGCGATTGAGATATTTTTGGACCACCAAGATGGCAGCGACACAAGAAGTTAGGAAAATTATAGAGATGACTGCTGAAGAGGCAGCGTAGGCACTGATGGTGGGGAATACCCCTGAAGGCGTCAGGATTGTGGTAGAAACCCCTAAATCACCACCCATGACAAGGCCGAAGAAAGACAAGTAGCCGATGATTCCTATATGTGTGTCCCCTCGAAACCTACTGTGCACTAGGTTAATGATGGAGGAGAAAGGGAAAGTAGTTAGCTTGGAAACCGATGAGGAGGAGGAAGAACTCAAGGACCTTATAATTGAAGAAGATGAGTACGAAGGCATGGAGGAAGAAATTGAGCCTATGCACCCTCCAACAATGTTTCCCGCCTATATCCCCTAGAGGAAGGGGAAGGCAAAAGTGCCCCAGGATCTCTACAAAAGCAAGAGCTCTCTCCAGAATTTGCTCCTCCTAAATGACCTTATCTTTGAGGGAATGCATTTGGTGCAGGTGCTTAACTTGAAATTTTAAGATTGGGATCTCGCTGACCACAAGAAGTTCCATTATCCGGAGACTGTATAGGTCATGAAGCCCAAGTAGAACACTGCAGTAGGGGTTATCATATTGGAGCCACAAAAGTGGTTACACGAAGTGGAAAAGGTACAGTTATTAAACTAGCTCTCGGTGCTACATTTCGACTGCACCTCTTTAACAATATTCATCACTGGGCAACTTCTCTTCTTGGTGCATGGTGGGTATTTGCAACTACAGAAGCCCATTCCCATCACGGACCACTTAATCCACAACATCACCCGACTCCCATGCAATGAACAGGAGCTCGCAAACATCATGGAGGGGAAGAGCAGTGACTTGGCCCTCGCAGAGGCCATGAAGAAGAAATATAAGTTGGAGAAAAAGAAAAGGGGCTACACCATATCTAGTATCAACGAAAAAGAAGTTAAAGTGGCAACCTAGATATTGTCGAGTAAAGTTATGCCCAAGTGCCACACAGATGAGGTACCCGTGCCAATGGTGGTACTTGCTGAGTAGTGCATAGAGGGGGTCCAGTTCAACTGGTTCAAGCTCTTATGTAAAGAGTTCCTAAAAAATTTTCGTGATTCCCAGGAATAAGGAAAAACATTCCACTATGCATGGCTTCTGCTTCCCAAAGTGCTCATGGCAAGGGAATTGCCAGAGGACAATCATTTCCCCACAATTAATAGGGATCTGCGAGAGGCTGCAAAGTATGCTTCGATGTGGGCCATGAAAGACATGATTCGAATATGTGAAAACAAGATATTCTAGGTGTTCATGTAAATGAACATTCAAATGGCGATTAACCACAAGCTGTGGTTATCACCCACTATCTAAAAGAGGCTACAAGTTTTGTAGAATTTAAAGCATAGCTCCACAGCATGTATATCAGAGCGCACAAGGAACCAGCCAAGAAATGGAGTGAGCTATACTTCGTAGCCATAGATGATGTAATTTTTGATATACTAGAGACATGGCCACAGGAGTGCACACCCTAGAAATCGTGGCAGTAGAGAAGTTTGATGAGAAGAAGAAGAAAGAGGAGGCCAAACTACACATGGAACAGTTGGCAGAGAAGAGAAGGCAGGAAGATGAGGCAACAAAAGCATAGGAGGCGCGGGACGTTGCACAAATAACCACATAAGACAAAAATCCCATAGCAAAAGTAACAGCACAGGAGGAATCCAAGAAGGCATGCAAGGGCCAAGAGTCATCTTTGCATGGGCATGCAAAAGAAATGAAAACAAAGGAAGAAGAGGGTGGTGTAGACCCACAAACAGTGTCAACAATACTGAAGTGCCAATGCTTGAGTGAGTGGACAGGGCCATGCAAGAGGGTGACAGCCTGTAAGCTGTCGATCGACCCGATCACCCTTACTGGGGGTGATCCGCATGAAATCAACGAGATGGTGTGTGACGTCACCTCTGAGGACCTCCACATCTTCACGCGAAAGAATCAGATTATGTTGGAGGCCCTGAGAGAGCAGATTCAGGAGTTGTAGGTGTGCACTCCTCAGGCTGGTACCCTTTTGACCTGCCTCGCAGTGGGGACAATTACAACAAAGTACATGTTGTACGATTGAACAACAAACACAATAGTGCTACCAGAAGGGGCAATGGTTACAAAAAATGAGGCCGAAAGGCCTACAATTAGCACACTACAAAGTATTGGGATCAACATGGCTACACTCCCATGGGAGACACTATATGCTCTACAGGATGTGATTAGTGCAGAACTGTGGGCTAGGGAGAGTCACGCGGTGCAAGTGCTGAGCGAGCAAAATATCAACATGGAGAAATTGAGCTTGTTGCACAACTAAGTGGTGTCACATAATAGGGAGATGGTATGGGTACTAAAAGAAGCCTGTCAGATGATCCCTAAGTTGGCCATCCCAACAGATGCACCAACAGAGGTGCGCATCCACAAACTAGAAGCAGGGGTGTGCGAGGCGCGAGAAGAAATGACTAAGGTTCAGCTAGAGCTGAACCTTCAGATAGCAGAGTTGCAGTTGAAGGCATAACCATCCACCACTCTAGAGGTAAAAGTACAGTCCGCCAGTGTTGTTACATCTGGGATGGAAGAGATCAGCAATGCCGTAAGGAACTGCACTAGAATGTTGGAGGGGTCATTTGAGGTCCTCATTAATCTGTAGGAAAACCCTAACATCCAGTGCTTAGAGATAGAGGAACATGAGCTCCAACAGTAGTGCGATGGTGTCAAAGGGACCATGCAGACAACGACCCTCACTTAGAGGCTCACATGAATGCAACATGCAAAAGCTCTAAAAGAGCAAGTGGATATCGCACGACACCAAGAAGAAATTCTAAAGGCATGCATTGAGCCTTGGATTTACAAGGTCTTCATCATTACAATAACAACTGAAGGGAGGCTCACACAAATGTAGGGGATGTTGGAATAGGTCCAAGGAAGCAGCTCTGACACCGCGGTCTCGGAACAATGGGTACAAGAGATTCGACAAGCCACTGATGAGTGCGCTACCAACCTTGCAGCTATTCGAGCAAAGTTGGAGGTTCTTTCTGGAAGATCTCCACACCAACAGAGTGACTCGAGGGTGAGTCACAATGTTTGTGTTAGGGACTTGTTGGGCATGGAATCCCCCCAAGGCATGTTTTGGGGCTTAAAGCCCAATTTTTGACCAAGTCCATTATAAAGACAACATGATTTGTGGGCACAGAGTGTGAAGTTATAATAGAGTCATAGGGTGGTTTGCCCTTGCTTTTGTAATGTAATGTCAATTTGAAAGATCTACCCATGGTCCATGGACCATGGGATTGTATAAATAAAGCAAGGTTGTAAGTGTAAAAAACAATTGATGGAATCTAAGCATGATGAGTCTAAGGGATTGATTGAGTCAAAGTGTAAGTTGTGTCTTTGGCTCTACAATTGAGCCCGTAGAGGCCTAGCAGTCTACACCTAAGTGCATAGACCCCTACAACTGAGTGCATTGGGCAGGTCGAGTCTATAACCATTGGAAGCATTAATAAAGAGAAGTTATATCATAGTTCTATGTTCCTTTTCCTCTTTTATGTATTATTAGGTAGGAATTGCCACTTTATTGTTTATTTGTTCTACGAACTCATATGAATAGGTTGTACAAATAAATATAACATAAGGCACCCATTTACATGAAGATAATTAACTTGTGTAAGAAGAAAAGTAAGATTTCAGGTGTGACTTAGGGAAATAGTGCAGAGCGCTGCTCCAAGAATGTGGAAGCCCCACAGCCCCGGGTTAGGGCCGCACGAAGGCAAGTATATCTAGGCGTGAGGGGCAGGGAAGTGTGCAAAGTAACCTGCTTAAATGTACTAACAATTGGACCAAATTAAACCCTGAGATATGTCAAGGGCATGGAAAGCTAATTCCAGCACCCCCCCATACTACTTTAGGTGAGACCTCAATCCACGCTCCATGGGCTGTTGCCGAAAGGGCTAGTAGTATAGGGATTTGTTTGGCTAATTAACTCCGAACCTGGGTCACGCCCCAACAAGCCAACAAATACGATGTTATTAATGTGCAAATCTAATTTTATGATGCGATGATCCCACTATTTTGGGATGATGAACTTCCAAAGCATCACATCAACTACTTTCCTAATGTCATTGATAGTAAGGGCATTCTTCCAAATCTTTCCTAGCTTCTTACTAAATTATTCGTTGATGAATTTGTTGTATATGGGAACATCCTGTATCACCCATAGGATATAAATATTAACACATAGACTTTTTAGTTCTTCTCAAAGCTCATTTTCTTCTAAGTTGTGTATTTTGTGATGGATCAACCTTTTAGGATAGAACTTTTAGTTGCTTTGAGGAGTGTTTTATTCCTTCTCTCCTTCAAGTTTATCTATTGGATAATGTGGGTGAGAATTAGTAAGAAATTTCTCAAACTTGATGATCTGAAAATCACCCTTGAGTTACCTCAGTTAGTTAATTAATGAATGAAGGTTTTACAAGCTCATGTGTTGGATTGTGTCTATGTCATTTTAGGCAACAAATTGATTAGATTGCAAAATACACAAACACTGGCAATGGAAAATAACAGAGAAACAAAGTAAGCAAAGAACAAAACAATTAAGAAGGACTTCCACCTATCCTCTAGGGCTACATCTCTAGTCCAACACAACCAATTATACGCCACAAGGAAACAAACATGACCAAGGGAGGAAAATAAAACACTAGGACCTAAAGTAAGCTCCCGTGTATTTAACTCTAAGAATAATACCTCAAACCATGGCATGCAATGTAACTAGAATTACGTCTACCTCCTAGAAGGAATATGGTCATCATTAGGAGGTTTTCAACTATGAATATGAGTGTCATTGCCTTAACCATGGTTGGGGGAGGAAACTAAAGACCTAAAGGTAGTTCCTAAAGTTGAAGCAACATGGATGAGGAATTAAACTACCACATAGGAAATTTTATGATATCTTTGATTTTCAAGAGGGAATATGGGCTCTATTAGAATATTTTTAGCACTATATTTGGGTCATGGTTACTACAACATGGTTGCCAGAGGAAATCTTAGCTCTGAAAAACTTTTATGTGTTTTGGGAAAACAATGTCACCTTAAGATGGACCTTGAGGATTTAGACATGGTTAATGGAGTATGTTTGAACTTTAGGCCATAATGGAAACTTTTAGCCATCAAAGGCCATGAAGGATGCCTCAAATAATGAGACATGTCCTTGTGAGGGTATCCTTTTCTTATGAATGTGGATGTTAGTTCTGCTAGGTGGTTTTTAGAATTAGGTATGTTTTGTAACTCCATCAAAATGATATGTTAAAGAAATCCATGTGTTATCTCCTAAGGTAACATTTGAGGCATGTTGAGCATGGCATTTTCTTAGATGCCATAAATATTTGAGGCATCTTGAGTATCTTTGATGATTGTTGGGGGAAAAATCATATGGACAAAACCCTAAAGGTAGTTTCTAACTATGGAGGGATATGAAAAATGACTTTGACCACGACATAAGACCTTTCTATGGGTTCTTTGGCCCTTAGGAGAGGATATCAGCTCTATTGGAATGTTCTTAGTACTATTTGGGCCATATGGCCTTGAACATGGTTAACAAAGGAAGTCCTAGCATTAAGTCCTAAAGAAAGCCTCTATGCATCTAAAGGAAATAATTTCACCTCAAACATGGGTCTTGACTCTTTGATCCCTTAACATGGCTATGATATAACCCCTCGTATGGAAAGGGATATTCTATTCATCTTCAACCAAAAAGGGTGCCTTAAAAGACTACACATGACATTATGGGGATGTTCTTCACCTATGATTGGATATGTAATTGACACTAGGTTGTTTTGAGAAGGTTGTATATATCCTATAATCCTATAAATTATTTAGGAAAGAAGGTAGTGCCTTAGGTCCAAAGGAAATCCTTAAGGCAACTAGGATAGGCTTGAACTTGTTAGGGGAGGAAAATTAGGCCTTAAGACCTAAAGGTAGGTTCTAAGGCTAGAAGGACATGAATGTTGATTTGAACCAACACATACGACCTTTATATGGAATAATTCGACTTTAAGAGGGGTTAAGTCACTTGTAAGATTTTTAGCACTATATCTAGGTCATGGAACTTTAATCATATTTTGGGGAGGAATACATATAATTAGGCCTTAGGAAAATCATTTATCCATTTCAGGTCAGTAATTCCACTTCAAACATGATTCGTTCGTCCTTGGACATAGTTAGGGTAGGAAACATTGATCTTCATATATAAAGTAATTTTGTGTCCAAGGAATTTTACTTCTCTTAGTATGTAAAGTGCTTCAAGACTGATAACTAGTGGTCAAAATCTTCTAATGTTCCATGTATTTATAGTTGGATGACACGGATGCCCTAAGGATGTCATGCGTGGTGGTGGTTCAAGTTTTTGGTCTAGGGACCATGATACTTATTGCTAAGGCCCATTTTTCCTTGACTTCTCATCTTAAACAATGTAGTACAAATATTTAATTCTTATACCATATTATGTCATTGAATCATATCACTAGTTTGAGATGAGGGGTATATATTAGGCAAAAGAATTCTCACAAAAGTGTGCACACATATCTTTTTAAAAGAACATGTGTTCTTAAAATCATGTGCACGGTCCTAAAATATCATGCAAGTTACCAAAAATGCATGTGTTCTTTTAGGAATGTGCACATGCTATTAAAAATATGTGCATGGTTTTATGAATGTACATGAACATTTAAAAATGTATCCATATTATTTTCATTGCTTTCTTATTTATCAAGTGGTAGTGTCAACTCTGATGAACTTTTTTCCTAATCAGGTTTCCCTTGATATATGTTTGAGATGATAACATGGTGATTTGAGTTGTAAATATAATAAATCTTCCACTTTTCAAAATGGAAAATCCATTATTGATGAAAATAAAAACACATAAAGAGTCAATTATGAATATTCCAAAATTAATATCTTATTTATAAGTTAAGATAGCTTAGTATTTTTAACATATTTTTCTTTGACATATATCACAATATTAAATTACACATCCCTTTTACTTTTTCTATAACCTTTTTAGGCTTTAACCTCCTCATAATAAATTATATTGTGCACTTGTACATCCTAAGATCTACATTATAAAAATTATAAAAATTATTTGATAACCTTCAAAAAGTTATACCTAAGGCTAATGCAAGTCATTGTAATTTCAAGAATATTGTGATTTTTATAAGTTAAAAGATACCTAAAATTAATATTATAAATTGCTAATAATAGCTACATATAATAAATGTGTTATTTAGAATTCCATAATTTTTTTTAAGGAAATTCAATTGTTTATATGTTTATATATATATATATATATTGCACGAGAAATAATGTATCATAATTAGAGGAACTCAAATTTCACATAGTCAAACACAATTTCTATAAATGGAAAATATACATTCAAAAAGAGAATTCATTTTCCTACACTTAATCTTTTAACACTATATTCAAGTTTAGTATGGAAGTATGTTGAATCATCTATCCAAATTAACAAATTGTTGTTTTTCCATGTAAGCATTCTCACTAACACATCATTAGAGATGATCATTAGCATGCCCCAGCCATAAATTTAAATATAATAATATTTCCAAGATTATAATTACTATACAAACTTGATTTGTCTATAATTTAACCCATATCGGATATCTTGAAGCGAGACCCAATTGAGTTACAAGTGTGAATGTTTGAGGTCAGAAGAAATTTTAGGAATCCTCTTATATGATAGGATGGATATCATGTTATCATACACTAACTACCTATTACTATATATTAGCTACATATTCCTAACTCTTGATGGGGAAAATACTTTCTTCTATGAGTATAGGAGAGTGTGTACCGCCTTCAATTTTGAGATCATATATAATAAAATGATTTTAGATTTTCTTTATCATTATCCATGATTCTTTAGAGGTTTTATAATCTCAAACTTCATAACTATATAAGATTACAATATTGATGAGAGTCTCCATGAGAAGTTTCTTCTTATTTTATATCCAAAGGTTTATCTACTTACACCATTTTCCAAGTCCATAATAAGATTTTCATCTTTTATTTATTTTTTTGTCAATTATATAGTTTCATTTAAGCTTGTTATGAAGATCAATTTTGAGATATTTGTATCAATTCCCTTCATGCAAGCTACTACGAACTTAATGAAATGAATTTAAGTGATCCTATTATATTTAGTTATCATAATCTTCATTTTGTCAATGTAAGTTACATACCCATGCTAGAGAAGAAAATAGTTGATAAATCTGGTTTCTTGTTCAGATCATTAGGACTCCTTGTCATGAGAAAAATATCATTAGTAGAGGAGGCCAACATATGAAGATGAAGCAAATCATTGTGTAATAAGGCTAAGGGTAAAGGAGTACTAAAATGTACACACAAAAATTTAGATTAATAGAATTGGTTGGAGTAGGTTTAATCCAATAGAAATTGCAATCCATTTTTTTTGTTACATCATAAAGTCTCCCTCAAAATAATCTCTCATTATCATATTATTTACATGTCCTCTCAAAATTGTGTAAAGTGTAGAACTACATGGTTGTGGATAAGGAACAATAAATTCTTCTATGAATAAGGACCACTATGGTCAACTACTTCAATTCCTACAACAAACTCATTAACTCATTAATAATAGAAATGAAACTTACTACCCTCTTTACAACTCTACTCTACCAAATACCTATAAAAATAAGCTCTCACCTGTCATGTACATTGTAATGAAGGACTTAGTCATAGAGATTGCAACAATTGAAATAACCTCGAGGCTATTGGATACCACTTCCTTATCATTGTCGTGTACATTAATCAATGTTTCGACCAATCATGCAACACTGACTATTGACAGCCCAAGGCTTACTCCTTGCCCTGTTTAGGCAAACGAGCATTTAGTGTCAACAGCACGGGGATTACTCCTTCGTGATGTTATTACTATATTCTTTAAAGAGTGGAATTCCATGGTAAATCTGTACATTATCAATTAACACTGGCAAAACGGTCGTTAATGCTTTTTAAAATAAATTTATAGTTTCATTTTATTTTAATTAAAAACATATTTCATATATTTTTTTCAAAATGTTGACGTTTGGTTTTGCACCCTTCCCAAGCAATCAGTTATGTTTAGTAATTGAGCGTTTGTACCTTAGATATCCTTGAGAGGCGTAGATCACACCTCTTCGAAAACTATTGCAAACTTATCCATTTACCTTTTATCATAATCTTTTTTTCTTATGCATTCTTAAAGGAACATATATTTAGTTAAACTAATCAAGCTTTAAATCAAAAGATATTCAACAAAACATAAAAATTGAACCTGTAACCTCCACACTTAACTATTAAACTATATACTAAAATAATTATATTTATTTATTTACTTATAATTTATATTATTATTTATTATATATAAATATTGCCAGTCTCACTTTCATTAATATATTTCAATAAAACAATTTAATATTTTTATATATAAATACATACTAATTTATTAAATCAATAATTATCAATTTTTTCCAAAAACAATTATTAAATTTCATGTGTCGGTTTTTTCGTTTTCTACTGAACAAGAAAGACTTTCTCATTATCTTGGAACTGTATAAATGTTACAAAAGTGACACCAGGCAGGAACAAATCCTCTAAACCTAAAAGTTAGAGAATAATTGATGTATTTTGTTATACCCATTTTCATATATATATTTAACTACATTAATTTTCTTGTTATTAAAAATTTGCTCATTTTATTACAGAATAGAATTTCTCCAAAGAGTGTAGAATAATTTGTTAAAAAATTTTGATAACCAAATGTTTTAGAATACAAAGTAAGTCCATCATATAACCCTTCGTATCTTGAAATAATAGTATCCTCAGAAGATATCATATAAAAGAGCTAATGATTTATATAGGTTTAAGTGAATAATCTTTTTGTAAAACTTAGTGGGGTTAAGACTTTATTTTTCAACCTAATCAGTGATAGACGATTCCAGTGGGGCGAAGTGAGTCATTCTTGGGAGAGCCAAGAGCTTCTGTGTGGTCGTGCATGGCTCTATTATTAATCCATAAGCAGGGCGCTTACACAGTAGGCGACAACAATTGTACCCGAGAAGCTCTGATATGGTAGAATCAGGTGGTTCTTTGTGGGGTCTGGCCACTGATCACAGATTTTGTTTTTGCTAGTAGTCACTGGATTGAAGATGTTCTTGAGCCGCTGGTATACTTCAGGCATGACGTCAGACGACGTAACAACAAGATGACCCTGAGCAATGTCAGACGACGTTACAACACGATGACCCTGAGCAGTCGCTGTATTGGCCTTGCAAATACAATAGAATTTGGAAGGGAGATATTAGGTTTGCGCCGCTGGACAAGGAGGGTTGGTGGTGTTTCACCATAATATTTTTCTTAAATAAATTAAGAGTTTTTGGTACGGAAAATTTTGAAGTTTGATAATATATTTTTCAAAAATACATTTGACATTTTATAGGGGAAATTGTAACTTGTTTAAACTGCATCATTATTAATTATGAACTATTATTGATTTCATTTTTAGGGCGTGCAGCTATTAGAAAGGCATCTTTATCTCAATTACTGATTAGTCAAATATTCAGCAATCAGACATAAGTAGGCACCCGGCCCATGTCTTTTTAATTATCAAATATTCGGCCATCAACAATTGAAACAAACTTATGTCCTTTTAATTACCGAATATTAGACCAATCAACAATTGAAATAAACTCATGACTATGAGAAACAGCCAAAGAAATAAGCTCGGTGCTATTATTGGATACCACTGGCTTATCCAATCTTCGACCAATCATGCATGACCGACTACTGATGAGGATTAAAAATTTCAAAGCTTCGACGAATCATGCAAAACCGACTACTGATGAGGATTCAAAATTTCAACCAAACCAATGCTTCCTCCTTGCCCTGTCCAGGCAAACGAGCATTTTATCAGTGTTCGCATTTTTCATCGATTTGTTTATTTCATTTTACTGTCAATAGCAGGGTTGCGCCTTCGTCATGGAATTACTTCGAATAGAGTTACTATAACTTTTAAACGGTGGAATTCCATCGCAAATCTGTACGTTATTAATTCAATTAACACTGCCAAAACGCTTGTTATTGCTTTTTTAAAATAAATTTATATGCTTTTTTTAGTTTAATTAAAAATATATTTCATATCATTTTTTTATTTTTATTTTGATGTTGTGTTGTGCGCACTTCCCAAGCAATTAGTGAGGTTTAGTAATTAAGTTTTTGTACCAGTAGACATTTTTTTGAGCGGGTCCATGAGCAGTCTTCCCAAGCAATCAGTTAGGTTTAGTAATTGAGTGTTTGTACAATTAGATAATATTGAGAGCGGGTAGACCACGCCTGTACGAAAAAAATTATTGCAAAGTTTTTATTCGCTACTAATTTTAAAATTGATAAAAAAAATTCAATGACAAGTTACTTTAGCAATAAGAGTTTAACGAATTAAACTTTAGGGAACTAACCCCAAAGTGATATGTAGCTTATTTATTACTATAAATTAAATTATCACACATTTACTTCTCATTATATTTTTAAATATTTTTCAATAAAACAATTAGTATCTTTTATATATAAATACACTTTATATACTTTATATAAATCATATTTATTATGTTTTGCAATATATTATGATTTCATATATATATAAGAGATGGCCAAAGTAATAGGTAGCTTATTTTATTATTTAAATTAAATTATTACACATTTATTTTCTCATTATATTTTAAATATTTTTCAATAAAACAATCAGTATTTTTTAATATAAAGTACACATTTAATCTTATTTAATCATATTTATTATTTTTTTTTGTAATATATATATTAATTTCATATATATAGATGTTTTTTATTTCTTTTGAGTTGATATAAAACATTAAAAAAAAATAATAAAGATATTCTAATATTCATTATAAATAAAATTGGTTAATATGTATATTAATTAAAATTATTTGATATGAATCTTTATATCCATAAATGCATATATTTTGAAATTGTAAAAATGCTTCTGCATTAAATGGGAAATCATTCCATACTTATCTTTACTTTTAATTCTCACTGTGAAATGTTAAAAGTGTTAAGTAAACTCACTAAATTATCTCATTATAACACCCTAAACTAAACAAGTATTGCATGGAAGCTTAATCTTTGCCACTCATCTCTTCGACATTTCTACCATTTAATAATATCATAAACTAAATAAATTAAACAAGTATTGCATGGAAGCTTAATCTTTGCCACTCATCTCATCGACATTTCTACCATTTAATAATATCATAAATTAAATAAGTGTTGTGCCATGCCATTCAAATTAGAAATTATGCTCTCTTAAAAATTGCATAAAATAATATAACTTACATTGTCAATGCAAATTAATAGAATTTATTAGGCAAATATAATCCTATAGTATTGCTTTGATAGGGACTAATAAATTAAGATGTGATTTGAAGAAATTAATTGCTTGGTCAGGCATAAGGACTTGTATAAATTTTTGTGGGTAGTAACCACTATTGGCATTGTTGTGTTGGCATTGATGTCACCAAGGTCATGATCATGTATGTATGTATCTGACTTGGTGATCCTATTGGCTAGTATGGATGTATTAACAATGAGATGGTTGTGTTGGCATTGATGTCAACCTAGTAGCATTGTCTTTGACTTATCTACATAATGGACATGTGTATATGGATCTCTAATTTGTACATTGATGTAATTTTCCTCATGATCATGTTGTTACATAGAGTTGGATGTGGTGAAGTGTTTGGCTATACATTGGTTATGCATATGATTGTTTGGTTATACATTGTTACCAAGGATGGTTCCTATTGTATTTGGTATGGAAGTTAAATGTTTTACCTTGGTATTTGATTGAGGGTGAGTATAGTATTACTATGGTACAAGTATTTTTGGTGTTGGGATAACCATGGTATTTTCTATAGGTATTGATTGCTAATAATAATTTGACTTAACCATTTCAGAAAATTAAGTAATAGAGGAAGAGAAAAAAAGTTATGGTTCTTCTCTTGTGCGAGGAAATTGTCAAGGCATAAATTTGTTAGATAAAGAAGTGACAGCTTTGTGTTAGATTTTGCAGGAAAATGAGGATGTCTCTCAAAATTTTGACATATGGGTTTTGTGCATCATGGACTAAATTAGTTTTCGTTTGAGTAGTTTTCCCAAATTTGATCTAGATTAAGAGAAAAAAAAAGGTTATTAGAAGGTAATTTTCACACATATTTTGTTTTTCAAACATGCCAACTTTGCTGGATAAAGAAGTGACAGTTTTGCAAACAACTTTCTCTGTAAATGAGGATGGATCTAAAAATGTTCAGACATGGGTTTTGTTCCGAACGGACCAAGTTAGTTTTTCAATGAGCATTTTTTCAAAACTAGGTATAGATTGGGCAAAATGAAAGGTTCTTTTAAGGCATTTTTTTTTCAATTTTCTGTTGTGTTTGTTTTCCAAATTTCCCTTATTGCAATTTGAAATTTGATTTGCTTCAAGAAAGTGATTAACATTGAGAATATCAAAAGTCAATTGGATATAGTAGATTGATTGAGTTAATGAGTTGAAATTGGATCCAATGAAGCATATGAATAGAGTTTTGATGCCTAGTAGCTCTGTGTAATTATTGAGTTGAGCACTTGAGTTCATCTTTATATTGCAGATAGCTCATTATGAGATTGTTCATTGTGAGTTGTTTTGAGTTAAGGATGTTGGAGAGTGTGTTGTAGAAGGTTTCATTGAGTGTTGACGCTTCATATCTTGTGTAGAGCCTAGATTCTTCAGTCCATGATTATTTATGACTATATAATTTCCAAATCTAAAGCATGTTGCATATAGATCAGAAATGGGTTGTTGGTGTAATGATTGATTTAGAGAGGTTTTGTATGCTTCTAAAATATATGTTCATGATCTCTCACATAGCCATGTGCCTTATGATGTTATCTGTATTATACAGCATTATATTCTTGTGAGGATATGATTGTATTCAGTTTTTATGTTGCCACCAATTTACATTGTCTTCCCTCTATTTTGATTATCAAATCTTGCCCTTGAGAGCATGTATGTAGAGATGATTTCTTGTTTAGAATATTGTCTTGGGATCCAATTTGAAAATATATGAGAGGAAGTATGCATGGTGGTGAAGGGTTGTGACTTCATGGAGGTGGAGCAGTGATAGTGAAGCTTCAATGAAAGGAAGTTTCTCAATCCAATGTTTGTTAGATAATCTAATGGTAGTTGAGCAAGTATTAACTGATCATGATGGCTTTAATCAAATGGTAGTATGTAGAGATCTATATAGAATAGACTATTCTGAGTTGATCCAGTAGTATCGAGTCTCCTAATCGATGGGTGGTTGTGTTATGTATACGAGGTCGAGTCTCCATCCTGATGGGAGTCAACACACTGTGTAAACGATTAATTTCTTCACATAATAGAATTTAGAGTGGAGAAATACTAGCAAGGGTGGTATTTTTCCCGGGATAGGTTTTCCACCATAAACACTTGTGTCCATTGTGTGATTTCTTTCATGGTTTCTGCTCTATGTTTGATGCACTACTCTCTAACTATATGTTTCATTTTATGCATGCTTAAAGATTAAATAATTAGAGAAAAGATTCAAAATTGTCACAGTACTACTTCACTCCCCCAAGTACTGAATATATTTCCAACAACCACTAGTAAGTCTACACATTGACAATTTTACCCATACATAAGTGGTGCTAATGAAAACATAAATAATGATAGAAAATAACTCTTGTAACTATATATATTTACATCCTATTCCTATCTATTTTTTATGGCGACGGTTGCTTAAATTATAATGGGAAGTAACTTATAGTACATATTATTTATCTAAGTATAAATTGTTTTCAAGTATTTTATTTTTGGATGGTTTTCATGCAAAACTCTAGAATAGAAAATGTAACAACCCTCGTGAAAAGTTCATGTAATAAAAGTCAATAAAGGTGAACTAAGACCATGGGCAAGAGACACTTATTCCAAGCTGAATGTTGGGCAAAGATATCCTAGTGGTCATCACTAGATGTGTGTTTTGTCTAAGGAAATTAGCAAAGGCAAAGGCAAAGGCATTAAAAGGAAAAAAAGACATTTTTGGCACGTTTATTTATGGAAATTAATGAAATTAAGAGAAAAGTAAGGATAAATATTATAAATTGCATGTGAGGAGGAAATTGAAGAAAAGTCATGGAAAATGAAGAAATTAGAGACCTTATTAATAAAAGGGCTTATGTGGTAGGCTCTTGGCTCAAGGTTAGTGAGTGTGAAGCTCTTGGTTAGTTGAAGCTTCGAACTCTCTCATTATTATCTCTCTCTCACTCTTGGTCACTTAGAATTTTCTTGTAGCACTCTAGCTTTGGAGCAAGGAAGGAAAAACAAGAAAAGGGAAAACAAGGAAAACAAGGACGAAGGAAGGAAAAGTAGGATCAAACAAGTTCAACATGAATACTTGGAGGAACCTTTCGTATGTGTGAATTCGTAGATGGTTTGGACATGCATGGCTTTACATGTTTATGGATCTTTATCTTGCTACTAGCGACATCATTTTGTCAAGTTATGGCAATGGTGTTCAATATAGCCTTGCCCTTTTCTCGATGCCATGGTATGTTGGGATATTTATCTTGGCTTTTGAGCTATGGTTTGTAGAATGGTTCTCAGAATCTGGGGAAGAGGTGGTCGGAAGGTTCATTCCCGAAGGCCTAGGAAGCTCTTGAGTAGTTTTGGCAGCATACATGGTAAAGAGTGAGGGATGAGTATTAATTTAGAGCATACTGATCCGTGTTTTGATTGTGATAAAGCTTGAGATACTGGTATCGGTTTAGGGACTAGTGATCTAGGATTGGATTATGATATGGCCTAAGAGACAAGGAGATGGAAAATTCCTTAAGGGTAGTGATGGATTCCAGATGGAATTACAAGTTCAATTCTATTGTAATCGGAGCACCAGGTCTGGTGTGGTCATAGTTTGCTGAGGGTGGAGGCTGTTCAACGTTTGAATTCCCATGGTTTTTCTTGGATTGGTTATTCTATGAGATCCCACATTCATGCTTGGAATATGGCACGAGGGTGATTGGCTAAAAGAAATATTTGGTTTAGTCATGTCTATGGTCAGGTGGTATGTGGAAGGCCCAAACATGGTCATTTTTTCCTATGATTAATAAAAACTAAGTTCTCTTACTCTTGTACTTTTTTATATGTGGATTTAATGGTTGTCATATCTATTATATTTATATGGTCTTGTGCTGGTTGTAAGAATGGTTATATCACTGGTTCATGACATGGTTCTTTCATGTATTTACTTGTAATTGTTAAAATCATGGATGCAAGAACTAATTGATGTTATAAGAGTTCAACGGAGAAGGTGGTGATCCTTCTATTTATGTTTAATAAGTGATTTCAGTCATTCATGTTGTCTTGTATCCTAGACCTGTAGGTTGCATTGATGCCAAGTGTTTTGATAGAAGGTCAGTCCCAGTTTCGGGTGCTTAGGCCTAATCCTGACGTTGGTTTTGATTTATTACCATTCTCATCATGTCTTTGATGGATTTTCGAGGTTGTAACAAGTTATGGGTAGAAGCTAGGATTCTATGCTAGAAAAGTGACTCAAATCTCACAGATGATGGCATAGGTTTTCTAAGAAGAGTCCATCGATGCTAACACATAGGTGTGTAAGAGTAACTCTAGGTTTCTTGATTTCGACATTCCTAAAACATGAGA
The DNA here is from genome assembly GCA_000404065.3 of Pinus taeda. Lineage (NCBI taxonomy): Eukaryota > Viridiplantae > Streptophyta > Pinopsida > Pinales > Pinaceae > Pinus > Pinus taeda. The sequence goes on along the minus strand of APFE030377726.1, from coordinate 138,967 downwards.
GAGACCGAGGGTTAAAAGGATTAAAAAATCAATAGGACATAGAGGAAAAATTCTTGAGTGGTTGACATCTCTCCTCAAGGTGTTTTTGCTAATGTGGATGGGTTTGATTGATGTTTTCCATCGATTCCATTTCCTTAAGCTCACCAAGGATTATGAATCCTTTATAGTGGCCTTTCTCGTCACATGTTTACACCGGCTAGATGGTTTCTTGGGTGGATATGGGAGGAGGGGGTGTTACAGAGTGGTATCAAAGCATGGTTGTGCTCTTCCTCGATGACGGTGCTTGGTCATGCATGCATATCAGTTGTATATGTGTCTCATACACTTTCATTCCATGTGCTTGTTGCATTGTATCATGTTAATCATGGTTGTGGTAATGTTATGATGAGCTTGATGTTGATTTTGTGGAATGTATCGACAAAAGTATGTGACTAGTTATATGATTATATGTAGATTGACTACATCATTGTATGTTAGGTTGTGTTCTTGGTTATTTGATTACATGTATCAGTCTTAAAGGTAAGCTACATGAGGTCATGGTTAGTGTAGTTGATATGGTCATGCATTGATGACTGGACTCTAGCTAGAATGATGTATATATGGTTTGGTGCTCATGTGTAATATGTTTATATGTAGTTGTAATGCATGAATGGTGTTGGTTATAGTTATGCATGAATACTAGGTCAAACATGTCTTGTGAAGTCATCGTATGCAATTTAGGTGATCAGGGTGATATTGGTATGTTATGATGCTAATGTGTCGGCTGAGATAAAGCAAGAGATGTAGATCATCATAATGAGGTTGCGACAATAGGCTTTGGGGTAAGAGCTGACCATCATACAGGTATTGTATGTTGGCATGCAGTTATGTAAGTTAAGAATTTCTATATGCATTAGGGTTATATAGATTAGTTTTATCTACATACCTTTTCATGTTATGGTTACATTCATGATAGAAGTTAGTTGATTAGTGTAGCTATATGCACATGTGTCTGATAGTCAAGGATCATAGTAACGCGTAGTTGTACGCATTGCTATTATTATTTTATAATAGGTAACCGGATGATTATGTTATAGGTTGTTGATGAAGTATCTTATGGGTTAACGTGTTATTGTTAAATGATAACACCTTGATGATTAGGTAATAGCATTTATACCTTGATGTTATATGTATCACACTAAGTTGGATTTACCTATGCATATGATTAGGGTTATAATATTCAAATATGAGTCGACTTATTATGTTTCGTTGTGTTGTAGTAATCTAGATAGATCGTACATATGTGATTGTTATGAATAAATGATAATTGTGTATGAGTTATGATGTAAACATGCTAGCTAGTGACTATTTTGGGTATCATGGTCGTATTTATGTTTTAGTTAATATATGGTAAAGTTATATCATGCTAATTAGATCAAGATTGTCTCCCATGAGATACATTATGGTATGAACTTGTTAATGTCATCTACCTTGTGCTTGACTATTTGATTATGACATCTATTTGGTGTTTGAGTGTTTGGTGTCTAGTTGATTTATTTAACATGGTATGTTTGCAAGTTGGTTGAGTGTTTGATGAATTTCATAATATGTGTATGCATTCCAATGATCTTGTTTTAAGATGATTGTACTAACACATATGTGTTGAGACAATTGATATGTACTTGAATGTAGTTGATAGTTATAGCGTTATGTCTAATGACTACGAGTTGACTATGGATTATGACATGATTGTTTGTAAAGGTTGATTTCAAATTGATAGATATGATTGTCTTGATAATTGGAATATGTGGTTAATGTGTGTGAGCGATTGGAGGGTAACATGTTAGGTACTAGTGTGACAACGTAACACTTGATGTGTTTTAAAACTAACAGTTGGATGATGTGATGGCACATAGTAAGCATTGATTGCAACCAAGTAGAAAGGTAAAAGGAAGGAATTGGAAAAGAAATTCCTCTCACTATGTTTGGAGATCCTAATTCCAAATGAATGAGTGTTTTGCATAAGAGAAGTCTTCTTAACCTCGACTTTGTTTAACATTATGTGGACACGTGCTAGATTCATGAACATGCACTTGACATCTATATTATCTAGTCTCTAGTTACAGGTGGATATTTCAAGGGGATTTGTGTCCCTTGAGAAATGGCGTGGATGTGTTCAACTACAAGAGACATGCTTGGCATAGCAGGGTAAGATAACTAGTGTATTGTTATTTTTAATTATGCACTGACAGTTATGTGTTAATGGAAATATGTTGTAGGGAGTTCCATGGAAGGGAGGTTGCCATGAAATTTTGAAGAAGCCTCATATTGAGCTTTCCTTTGGATCCATAGCGATTGATTTGTTAGTCTTGTGCTTTTGGTATTTTGCGATTGTTGTGGTTGATTTTCAATTTTGAGTGTGTCTCATGCATAACTATGCGACTTTGTTGTGGTGTCGTATGGTTATTGTTTTCATGGTTTTTTTCATGTTTGTTTCTTGCCTTGCCTTTTATGTTTTGATTCTTAGGAATTGGTTTGGAGAAGAGCAAGAGTTGATGGATCTTGAGGAAAGTTGTGTGGTACCCAGCAGGTGATTTAAGACCCAGATGAAGCTTTGTGCATGAGTAAGCACAAAGGAAGGTAAGACTATGGCAGTCGGTTGTACCAGTTGGTCCATAGTGGTAAACAAATGGTGGCAATATAGACTTGTGAAAGGCAACTAGAAAAGGTAAAGTAAATGGATCTGAGGTGTTATATGCCTTGGCTATGTTGGGAATGATTGTTCTGAATGTTGTACATATTGTGCATGAATAAAGGAAGTTCTCCTAACGTAGACCTTATCATTTCTGGGAATTATGTTATGATCTTGATTACGCTGATGTTTATATATGCATACATGTATATATGTATGTAATTGTTTGACAAGATGATGATTTTTTTATGCAAATGATTATGTATGTATGTGTGTATCAATATATCTATGTCAATGTCTAACAGGGTTGACAGGGAACATTCTTTTGAAGGAATGATTTCTTATGTAGGTGAATAGCATGAAGAAATTCCTAGCTAATGAGGAATAAAATGGGAAGAGTAACTTCACAGATATACAAGGTCTGTATCATATGGTTATCAGTTGATATTATGTGATTATATTATGTCAATGTTATGGACAAGCTATACCAAGGGATACAACAGTGAGATAAAAGTAGTGTGGTTTGCAACATGCTATGACAAGCATGGATAAGAAACTAGAAGCAAGGTTTTTTGGTAAAGATAGTGTGGTTTTGGATGTGTGGTACTATTATTGTGCACATGTTTCATATGTGATGTTATGTGCATGTAGTGCTATGCAGATATTGCATATGCGATGTTATGTATAGATGATGATATTTACATATTGAATATGCAATTCTATGTACAGTTGGTGTTACATGCATGTTGTACATATGGCACTATGTACATGTGGTGTTGCGTGCATGTGATATTGTTGTACATGTTGTGTATGTCTACATGCTCTTAATTTATGATTCTGGTATATGATGACTACATGTGATATATGATTCTGGTTTGTGAGAGTTATGTGTGATTTATGATGTTGATCTATGATGGTTGTGTTTTGAGCTAACCTAATGTGATATGTTTATACATGATGATTTGGTCAAAGGTGCCAGTTTGACTTGTTGTGACAGGAAGTAAACATGGTTGAAAGTATACCTTATTGAAGAGCTACCAATGAGGTATGATATTAACTTATTTCAATTTATTTTGAAACTAATGGAAATTATGTTCTTAGAACAAGAATGGATAGCATGATCAATTGAGTGGTTTAAATAAACTAGAAGAATTGGTATTAGCAACAAAAGGCATTGGAAAATGCAACAATATGTTGGTAGAGTACTTCAGGAGTGGGGCCATTGTGGGATACTCATACCCAATAGTGTCCATTGATTTCCATGAGCATGATATGACTATTATTATGGTTGATGCAGGTATATGCCTTGGTTGTTTGATCTTCCAATGCGAGGAAGCCTTGCAAAGGGATGGATCGCATGTGATAGGGGATGCCAGGGAACATGGAAGGTGAGTGGCTACACGGAAGGGGCTGACCAGATTTCTTGAGGCACTGTGTAACAGAGAAGGGAAAGTCACATATATAATTTTTTTGGTTATTAGCATTGCTAGATGGAATCAGATTCACATTGGGAGTGTGCCCTGGAAGAATGTTCCAGTAACTGTTCAGGGAGGGAACAAGTGGCGCGGGATTACAACACTGGACATTGGATGCAACTTTGACTGTGGTATTGGATTCTCAACTTCCTGGGAAGGAGGTGAATCCTGATATTACTTTGAGGGTGGAGGTGTGATCCTTTGGATTCCCTTGTTGATTGATACATGAATAATATCCTTTTACTTATTGATTTAGAAAATATGCATATGTGTATGTGTGGTCACTATAAATATCGTAATGAGTTGTGTTATAAAACTCCAATATGTGTTATGTTGTCATGTTGTCATGATGTTTTACTTATGAGGTCTTTGTGTTGTTTAACACTCAGGATGGTGTTACACAAGGGGTAGGGTTCTATCACAGCCCTAGTGAAAATTTCATGTCATAAAAGTTAATAAAGGAAAAATAAGACCACGGGAAAGGGAAACTTATTCCAAGCTAAATGTTGGGAAATGATATCCTAGTGGGCATCACTAGATGTGTGTTTTGGCTAATGAAATTGGCAAAAGCTAACGCATGGGCATTAAAAGGGAAAAGGGCATTTTTGGGACTTATGAAAATAAAGGAAATTAGGAGAAAAGTAAGGCAAAAGGTCACAAGTTGCATGTGAAGAGGAAATTGAAGAAAAATAATGGAAAATGAGGAAATTAGAGGCCTCATTAATTAAAATTCTTCTGAGGATATGTTTGCAAGCTCTTGGCTCAAGGTTAGTTAGTGTGAAACTCTTGGTTAGTTCAAGATTGGAGCTCTCTCATTATCTCTCTCTCTCTCACTGTTCGTCACATAGAATTTTCTTGGAGCACTCTAGCTTTCGATCAAGGAAGGAAAAGAAAGCAAAGGGAAAGGAAGGAAAGAAATGATGAAGGAAGGAAAAGAAAGTGAAAGGGAAGGAAAGAAAAAAGGGTCAAGGAAGGAAAAGAAGGATCAAGCAGCTTAAGCAGGAATACTTGCAGGTAACCTTTTACATGTGTGATTTCCTAGCTGGTTTTGACATACATGGCTTTGCATGTTAGTGTATGGTTCTCTTCCTATTGGTGGCATGGTTTATGATAGTGGTGTTCAGCCTATACTTGCCTTTTTTCGGATGCCATGGTATGTTGGGATGTTTATTTTAGTTATTGAGCTTTTGTTTGTTGATGGATTTCAGAATCCGGGGCGGTGGTGTTCTCAAGGTTCATTCCCAAAGGCTTATGAATCCCTTTACCGATTTCTCTAGGATACACAATAAAGACCGAGTAACGAGTCTCGGTTTAGGGCCTAGTGACTAGGGATTGGATAGCTGTAAATCTTGAGAGACAACGAGATGAAAAATTCCTCAAGGATTGTGATGGATCAAGATGGCATTTTAATTTCAATTCAATTGTGATTGGAGCATCAGATTTGGTGTGATGATGAGTTGGTGAGGGTGGAGGTGGTTTAATTATTGATTCACTTGGCTATTCTTGGATTTGTTGTTTTATGAGATCCCACATTCATGCTTGGAATATGGCATGGGGTTGATTGTTTGAAAGAATGATTTATTTCACCCATGTCTATGGTTGGGTGGTACATGGAAGTCTCGAACCTCGTCATAGTTTCCTATGATTAATAAAAGCTAAGCTCTCTTACTTGTTCACTTCTTTATATGTGGATTTAATGGATGTCATATCTCTTATATTTATATGGTCTTATGCTGGTTGTAAGCATGGTTATATCACTGGTTCATGACATGGTTATTTCACGTGTTTACTTGTAATTGTTAAAATGATGGATGCAAGACCTAATTGATGTTATAATAATTCAATGGAGAAGGTAGTGATCCTTTTAGTTATGTTTCATAAGCACTTTCAGTCATTCATGCTCTGTCTTCTATCATAGAGCTGTAGGTTATATTGATGCCGAGTTTCGACAAAAGGTCAGTCCCACTTAGGGTCCTCAGGCCTAATCTCAAGGTTGGTTTTGATTTATTAACATTTTCATCATGTCTTTTGATTTATTCTTGAGGTTGTAACAAGTTTTGGGAAGAGGTAGGGATTCTGGGCTAGAAAAGTGACTCAAATCTCAGGGGCACAGGTCTGCTGAGAAGAGTCCATGGACACTGGCACATAGGCCTGTGAGAGTGACTCTGGGTTTCTGGACATTGTCATTCCTATAGCATGAGGGCAACCAAGGGTTAAAAGGCTTAAAACATCAGTGGGACGTAGGAGCACGATGTCTGTGTGGGTAACATGCCTATTGAGGGTGTTTTTGTTGATGTGGATGGGTTTTATTGATGTGTTTTGTCGATTCCATTTCCTTAAGGTCGCCAAGGAGGTTGAATCACTTATATGTCTTCTCTTGTCACATATTTACCTTGACTGACTGGTTTCTTAAGTAGATATGGGAGGAAAAGGTGTTAAAGAAAATCACTACACAAATATCTAAAAATAATATAGGAATATTTTAATTATATCTATAAATTATGAGTTTAAATACCTGAAACAATTATCCACAAAATATTATATTATGCAAAATATAATAAAACATTTAAATTATATCAAATTATTAAAACATTTTTTAATTATTAAAAATATTATTTATCAAATTAACATTTTGAATTGCATTAATCAATACTAAATTAATAATAATCAACAACAAACCTAACTAACCTGAATTAATAATAATAAAAAAACCTATCAAACATATGTTTAAATTCCTCCTTTGAGGGGACTTATAACACAAAATTATCAAACTCCACACGTCCATAACAATGTCTTGTGTCATATTTATCTGTTTGAAACCACTCTGCCCCATTTGACCACTATCTGTTTGGAACTGCTTTGTACCATTTGCCACCATTCATATGCCCGATCGCCACCACTCTATCACGCGGCTCCGCCAAAAGCTGTCAATGTACAACTTCCACTCTTTGCGTTGGAAATATCTTGCAAAAATACCGAATTTTACATCTTTTAATTTTGAAATCTTCATACATTTATCTCACTTTTCCTCTTTTATATTTTCGTTAACTTGGTAATTTGTAAGAAAATCGTGCAAACCTCATTTTTTACCACGTAATTAAATTTTTTAATGTTAGAAATTTGTAACATAATCTAGTCTTGTATATCGTGTTTGATGAGTATAATTCAAAGAGGCCACCTACGATTATGATAATTAGATTATGTCGTATGTCATCATGAATAGAAAGTTATAAAAAAAAATTTCTAAAAGTTTTATTTACCATTTGACGTTTATAAATGTTTACAATTGTATTTACCATTTGATGTCAATAAATAGGTAGTAATTTTAATATAGAGATGAATTAATTCAAAGTGAGAAAATCTCACTTCACATATACGTGTTTTTTACATGCATGTATGATGAATAAGTGTCACTATTTTGTACTTTTATTTATTATTAGGAATTGACATGCAATATTTAAATAGAAATATTAATATATAAGGGTAATAGTTACAACAAGGTAATAGTTACAATGAGCTATAGTCCCTGTCTCCCTTTAATTAAATTATTTTGTCTCCACACATGCTTCCTCCACAGGCCTACTTTTCACAACCATATCCACACAACCACCATCACACATGCTTTCTACCTCCTTACAACCACATCACCACAACCTCCTCCCTCCTCTCGACATGCTTCCTCTTCACAGCCACATCTACACAACAACCTCCACAAATGCTTTCTCCGACAACCTCCTTTATACAACTTTCTCCACACAAGCTTTCTTCATACACCATCCTTTATACATATTCCTCGGCACAACAACCTCAGCACAACCAACATATACTTCCTCCCCACATCCTTCCTTGAGATTTTGTTTTGTTAATGCGGATATAAATTATTTCTCTTTGCAATAAATTTCACAATAGGTTGTTGTGGATGCCGTTTTGTTTTCTTAATTTAAAAACACAAAAAAAAAATGAGAGGGAGAGGAGGTTGAGGGCTCACCCTAAAGTTGGATTGGGCTTAAGCACACTACTAATAGGCCATTATTGGAAACTTGACTTTCCCAATGTATACTTTGTATATGTTAATCTAATTTCTTCTATCCTTGTCTTTGCTCCTCCAATTTTGAGTTATCTTCACATCTAAACCCTTCGCCAAGACCCCATTTTCTATATCCTGACAACACTGCACAACTAAGAAACCCTAATGATAGCTAAGGCTGCCCTAAAGCCCACCACCCCTATTAGTTCTAGGCTTGATGCATGGCAGTGTTGCATCAAAAACTCAAAAGTGGAAATTGCATCAAATATTGTTTACGAATTTATTATTGTTTCCAATTAATTAGTAATTTGAATAAAATCACTCGATGTGAGGATATAGTGACAAGCAAATTTACCACAAAATTGGAACCACCTTTGAGTCATGTACTGTGAAGAAATGCATCGAATTTCGCTTAATCAATATGTGGAGGTAAGTATATGTAATAAAACTTCAAATTTTGTGCATCTCGCATGAACTCTTTCTTCAACAAAGAATTTTAAGCTAAACCATAAAAACGGGCAAAGAAGGGACTGCTATTTCCTGTGGGAAAACGAGTTATTGATGCAAGTGCAATCTTAGATAGTACTTATTTGGTGGTTGGAAGACACTTCAGATAGGCTTTTGCGAAGTCTTCAAACATATATCCTTTTTATATATCTAGTTTTTGTACATCCAACATGCCTTGCGCATTGAGAGGCCTAGTAATGACTTGCATCATTTTTTCAAAGTCGATAAGACATTAAGTGAGAAATAAAAAAATTCTTTAAAATTAATTATTTTCCTATTGGGAATTCATTTAAACATATTGCAACTGGTAGAAAGATGTGCAAATATTTTCTTATGTGGAGCTTCTCGCATAGTGAAATTTCTGCATGAGTGCAGAGCTTTCACCACAGTGAAAGCTCTGTACACTGGTTTTCTACACAAGCAAAGAAGGCTTTATGAATAAATTATCTCAGACCTTATTTGAGTCTACATATATGTTGTCTCCATAATGGTGCAATTCCGTGAGATTCGTCGTCTATGTCAGACACACCTCTATTGACAATTTGTGTATATGTAGTTAAAGTAGAGAGCTCTAGCTTCCAAATGATGCCATCATTTGATGGATTCTCATTTGATATTCTCAGTAATATGTGTTATAATCCATATAACTTATGTGAGTACCTATGATCTTCGAGAAATTGATGGGGAATCTAGAGACATGTCATCGTGACACCGGTGCGAGTCCATGAGGTTCGTCGTCTATGGCAAACACACCTCTATTGATAATTTGTGTATATGTAGTTATTGTGCAGAGATTTGGCTTGGGAATGATGCCATCATTTGATGGATTCTTAGTTGAGCTTCTAGGTAATATGTGTTATCAGACCTATTTCTTATGCGAGTGCCTATGATCCTCAACATTCAATTTATATGCTTACGTCATATTGTTCTATATATATTTCAATCTTTTGTTTATGCTTTAACTACTTTTAGTATTCCTTGGTTTATGTTAGTGAGATTTCAAGTTTAGTGATTACTTACAGATCCTCTACCCATTCAGTGAAGACTTTTGCAAACAACACAAAGTTTAGGAACCTAACTATGGTATCTATAGTTATGCATAATGCGGGGGTACAGACCCTCGCACTTCGCATTATGAAATTCCTCTACAAAATCTCTACTACGACAACCTTTAAATGAAATGTGGTTGGTTTACCTCCGATGCAATGGCACGTACATACCTAAACACGTCCACTATAGTTAACAAAAGTGATGGGCACTATAACTTTCACAAATTGCACAGATGGTAGAAACATTTGTTTCTACCTCTCTGCACAATGGGTCAACGATGTGTTGTACCAAGATTTTCATTGTGATAAGGTGTGGAGTAACTCTACATAATACAATTCTCTGCCTAATGGATCTCTCATCATAATTGTTTAACAATCTCAATATTTTGTGAGTGCTCAATCTTAGTCTTGTTATAAGCTCCACATAATCGAACCTAGGCACATAAATCCTATGGGGCCTTAAATGAAGAAGAATAATCTTGCATGTGAGGCCTGAAATGCTACTATTAATTAATACAAATGGTGTGTATCATTGGCTTTCCTAACTTTTAATTTTGACACTTTGACTAGAACCACCGAAATTAAAAGTTTACTCATGAATTACACAACACATTAACTTTCATGTGGTCGATTGTGGATGTCACTTCACATGGTACGAAGAAGCCATAGTTGCTAATGGGAAGATAGTAAGAGTTAATTTACTAAAAAATATTTTCTCTTCAGAATATTAATCTCTTATGAGGATTAATTGTGAACAAATGAACCCATATTCGATAAGTTTACAATATTTTTTCTATGTTTTGTTTGTGCCAATCACATAATCGAAATGGGTATAACAATTTTTGGCTTTTTAGTTAGAAATCAAAGCCAATTATATTAGATAAACTGTACATTCATCTTTCATATTTAATCTATGAAAAACACATTATTGAATACAAATTATGAAGAGTGTCACTCACCAAACAAGGCCAATTCGTTAACCCTCCTACGCATAATTGAAAATTCATCTTTGAATGAGAATTCACTCTAATCTAATGTTAAAATAGAATTTGACAAGAGTGTAGTCTAATCAGACATTAATAAACGGTGTAGAATGCATCGATAAAATCAAAACAACGACTGTATAGCACTTGAAATGAAGACATTAGATTGTTAGATTTGTTGCTAATTTGCAGGATTCTATTAAAGAAATGTCGAAGAAACATTGCTCATTGCATAAAGAATAAATATCACACTAAATTCACTCCTAGAACCACTCGTACTCGTTAACCCTCCCCCACAGAATTGAAATTTGATTCTTGAACAAGATAAATTTATCAAAGAGCACCCATGGTAAATTTTCTCTCATCACATGTTCAAATAGAATTAACACTGTCAGTTACTACATGGCTTCAAATGAATTCAATTATGTGGAACTCTTCACTCCACTCAATTTTAGGGACTTTTTCGCTTAAATAAAGTACATGTAACAACATCACTTTTTTTATTATTGGGAATTTAGCAATACCATAATATTGTCAATGTCAGAGCATTTATCAATGGAATGACCACTTACCAAATTAGTTTTTTATTATTTTTAAATTAATTGTGACTCTCCACCAGGAGAATTATATCCCATCAGAGTTGCTTGAGCCAATAAAAAAATAGAAATAATATTTGCAGGAAATTAGAAAATTATTTTTAAATTTATTGAAAATAGAAATGTTCAACATTTTCCCAAATTTCCACGTCCACCTCAAGTAGATTTTTATCATATATTGAATAACACACCTTTGAAATATTTTAAGAATAAGATATGTGTGTGTGTGTGAGAGATGATGATGAGACTAAAAATGGTTTTCTAGACTCGAAGAAGGTAAGATAATACTTGGAACTCTTTAGAGTTTTATTGCTATCCTCTAAAAACATTAAGAGAAGTGTTGCAAGACTATCATAGTTCTATTGAGTTATATCATCAAGAAGGTTGGCAGTGTAGAAAATATTTTGAAATGTAGATCTAATCTATGTTTACTATGAAAAATATATGATACTTTTTTTTCATCATAAATTCTCTTATTGTCACAAATGTGGCAATCTTTCATTCAAAGGGGTTTTGGGAATTTACCAACTACTAGTTTCACTATGGAGCTCATGAGAAATTGTTCTTATTTTACCAAAATACCATTTAGAGCACCTGACAGGGGACATGCCCGAGATCAGTATAGATGACATCCCTCATCGACTTCAACGTTACGTGATTGGAGTCCTAGGACCTTTTAGGAGGTTCCTTTGTAAGGTGGCCCATGCAATGGTTTCATATCGAGATCATCACCAGTGATGGGATGATCACCTACTGTAGTTACATATGACATTTTGCATTTTTGTACTTATTATTTTTGCTGATCATAAGCTGTTTTTCAACCTATGATCGAGGACGATGTATTTTTTTGACACACTCCTATATATATGATATCATTATTACCAGCTTGTCTTGTTAAACATGATATATAATGTTTTTAAATTTACGTGTATGATTATTGCAAATGTCTGCTTAACATTTGAGAATCAATTGCATCTGCTAATGTATTTAAAGATCTTGGAATATGTTGATATTCAATATAGTCAAATTCACGTTCCAAGAGATGCACTCTAAAGAATAATATTAATAAAACTGGATTTTTAATGGCGTATACTCTATTAAGCTGCAATACAATGAGTTTAGAATCTAACCTCACCATCAAACTCCAAATCCCAAATGAAATAGATTCAGATAATAACTCAATCACTGCACTATACTCTACAATGTTGTTTGTTGTTTGACTGAGGCTTACCCCATGCATAGATACCAACTTGTCAGAGGGCGAATAGATAACCCAAGCTGTGGAAGAAATATTTTGTGTACTATGACAAGCACCATCAACGAAACGAATGTATGTTTGGAGAGGCGTCGACATCTGCGACATCAAACGTAAAACCAAGATAAGCCGGAATAATGACGAAAAACTCACTCTCTAAGCTAAGCACACTTTAATCTAAAACACACCAGCTAGAAGGAAAAACTAACCTAACTAAAAAATCTCCACACTCGTTTTAAGCATAATACCTCTTCAGGTAAAGACCGTTCCTGGGTTTACCTAAAGAGATCCCGTCAAAGTCTACCAATTCATAGGCCCCTTTTGCTAGCTTTCGCTTGACAACATAGGAACCATGCCACATAGGCACGAATTTTCCAGCGCCTAATTTATCATTCGCTTGATCGTACAATAAGACTAGATCTCCTTCCGAAAATTTTCGAGGGGTCACATTTCGATCATACTGAGGTTTAATACATTTGGCATGAGATTTGATCGTTAATGCAGCATCGCTGCGATTCTCATCTAGTTGAGCCAAGTATAACAAATGTATTTCCTCTTCGGAAGTGGTTGGAAGTAACTTGATGGCCATTCGCAATGACGTGATTTCGCACTCAATAGGTAACACAGCTTCCAAACCATAAACTAGTTGGAAAGGAGTGAACCCTGTTGATGTTTTAACTGAGGTTTAATATGCCCACAGAGCTGAAAATACCATGTTGTGCTAGTTCGACCGATGAATCCCAATGATGCGTCGGATCATGATGACTACAACTTTGTTGATGGCTTCAACCAAGCCATTAGCTTGTGGATAATAACGAGTTGAACTATCGTGACTCAAGCCAAGCTAGCCTGTAAGTTCTGTCATCATAATGTTTTGAAAATGATGCCCATGATTAGTGATAATCGCTTGTGGAACACCAAACCTAGCAATGATATGATTGAATACGAAAATTGCAGCTGTTTTTCCGTCTGCCTCAAATGTAGGCATCGCCTCGGCCCACTTAGTAAAATAATCTACCGCAAGGATAATACATGGATGCCCCTGGCTGAGTGAGGGTTACATGTAATAAAATCAATACCCCATTTGGAAAAAGGACCAACAAAAATTATAGGGTGAAGAGGAGTAGGTGGAGCGTGCATCTTTCGATCAAAAATTTGGCAGTTGTGGCATTTTCGGACCGCAATAATACAATCTTTAAACATAGACAACCAGAAATAGCCAGCGCGCAATATCTTTTGGGCTGTGGCATACCCAGACATATGACCGCCATGCGCTCTAGAGTGATAGTCATTGAGGACCCTTTCAGCTTCCTCATGAGTCAAACAACGTCGAAAAATAGAGTCTGCCCCACGACGATAAAGAGTATCTCCAATAATCTTGAATTGTTTGGACTGGAATCGTATTTTTCGATGGTCCGATCGTGAAATATCTGGCTGAAAGGTTTGGGTTTGGAGATAAACAATGATATCCCCATACCAGGGATCTAAAGTGCTGATTAGAAACAAGGATTCGTTCGCAATGGCCTCCTCCGCCACAGTTTCCGTGTCAGCACGCGGGAAGTCACACATTAACGCTCTCAATAGAGGCTAGGTCGGATGAAAAGTATGACAAATGGTCTAAGGTTATGTCCTTTCCATTATGAGGGAACTTTATAAGCCGAAAGAGCGATGAAACAATAGCGGTCATAGCGTAAGGCCAACTATGACCCAAGAGAAGGTTGTAATCCAGAGGGGCATCAACCACCTCCACATCTAGATTAACGGTTTTACCTTCAACCCCTATAGGTAGATCCTATAAAATACTGAAAGGATGAAACCCACGGCCATCAATGGACTTTAGAATCGTCGGGGATTGGTTTAGTGAAGGAGAACGAAGTGATCTCCAACACTGTATCGACATAATACACGTGGAAGCTCCCTCATCAATCGGAGTCCGATGAATAGGTCTGTTTTTTACTATCACTGGAATCTGGACAGCCATCTGATGAGGTAAGTGCGATGTACTATTTTCTAGATCGAAGATTATAAGGTTTGGGTCCTGAATGTCAACAACTCCTATAGCCGACAAAAGTAATTTACATTGTTCTGGACATGATTGCAGCACTTTCAAAGCCGACATTGCTGAGGGTGAAACAGCTAAATCCTCAACAAGGTTGTAGTTCTGAGTCGCTCTCGCATGTGGATTGAAAGCAGACTTTCGAAGTACACCCTTTGTGGGTGGTTTAATTACTAAGTCTGGGTTAGGTTTTTCGATCTATAGTGGATCAGAACTGGGAGCTGAGGTTGATGGATTCGAATGAGAATATTCTTCTTCTTTACCATCAATAGGACTTTTACTGCCATAATCTTGCGATCGAGTCACAATCTTAACATGGGACATCATCAATATTGGTTCCTCATTGGCACTGGAGGATGAACCTATCATCTTACTGTCTTGAGTTGGAAAAGGATCCTTCAAGATAGCAGGAGTTTGGGAACCTTTGACAATTTTCGCAACCTCTGCACGATGAGGGTAGTCTCTCGTATAATGTTCTTCATCGCAGATGAGACATGGATAACGAGGTTTGCGTTTTTCATCAGTTGATTGTGCTTTTTTGGGTTTCTCTTTTGAATTTTTATCTGTTTTATTCTTCTTCTTCCCTTTCTTCTTACCATCGGTTTTTGATTTAGCCGTAGATGACTCTACAACGTGAATATCGACGGAAAGTTCCACGAAAGACTCTCCTGTCGGGGAATCTGGCAAGGTTATGATAGGAGAAGAATTCTTGGAAGACTTCTTCTTACTTTTGGTATTAACCGTACAAATCATACCATCATCGGCATGAGACCCTGAAGGAGCAGCAGCGATTTGATTTTGTTTGGGTAGATCGGGGATTTTCTCGTGTAGCGTACCTGAATGAGTATAAACTAATTCAAGGTACTGTGCTTGAGCAATGACTTGCTCCTCAGTAACTAGTCCGGCCTTAGCTACATCCTCAGTGATCTTGGGTAGTAAAGGTTTTACAAACCATTCAACTAAGATCTAATCCAGGATATAAACTTTCACTAAACGTCGTTGATGTCTACATTCATGTATATGATCTGAAATCTAAGTGGACGTTGACTACTTTAACGAAGTTAATAATTCCGTGCCATTGTCATATCTGACCGGCAACTCAAAATGAGTTAAAAACAAGGTAGCTAACTGACTAAAGTTATAAAAAGTGGCTCGCAGTAACTCAATGTACCACTTGGCCGCAAGACCAATTAGAGTGCACTGGAAAAGTCGTAAACGAATTGAATCATATGAAATGGAATTAGACGCACACCAGAGGTGATAAGTCATCACATGGTTCGACGGGTCCTCTCCTGGCTTACCTTCGAACTTAGGAATATCATTGGGAAACTTATGCGGCATTGGTAGCCAATACTGAAGATAGTTAATTGGATCGTTCGTAAGGCGCGTCAAGTCAGGCAAATCCAAAGTTGTGATAAACGGTAACTGATGATTAGGGTCCCTAAAACTCGGGGTCTGCAGACCAGCCCCAGGAGGAGGATATCCAGGATAACTAGGAATGGGAATCGCATTTGGGATATTTTGTCCTCCTGGAAAACCAGGATTAACTGGACCATACTGGGGTTGCTGAGGTTGTTGATATGTATACCCAGGGTACAGTTGATACTGATAGGTTGGTTGCTACGTAGCAGGACCATATTGGTATTGTCCTTGGTACGGAGGTTGATTAAATTGAGGTTGAGCAGTAACAACCATACTTCCTATAGGCATCTGAACCGAAGTCTGGACCGTGGGTCCAGACTGAGGTGAAGATGTCTGAGGAATAGATACAGGGAGAGTAGAAACCGGAGCTATCGATACTCCAGAAGAAGGTGGGGTAGATGGAGTAGATGTTGCAGTAGGTGCAGTAGACGTTTGAGGCGGAGTACGAGGTGTACTAGGCCTAGACTGAGAAACTACAGAAGGTGCAAAAGTTTGAACATAGACTAGACAGGTTGATGGGATGGACCAGAAACCAAGGGTTGTCCAGTTTGAGATGACGATTGTGCATTCGGTTGCAAGACCTGTTGGGATTGAGATGGATCGCACACTAAATTCGTTCTGGGGTATGAACCCATAACAAGTTGAGGATATTGAGGACCATAATCGGGTTGAGGGTAGGGTTGATAATATGATTGACCAGAAGGTGGCTGGTAACCTTGAGATGGGTACTGACCTTGGGGTTGATAACCTTGAGGCACATACTGATACTAGGGTTGACCTTGAGGTACATATTGATATTGAGGTTGATTTGGAGGTGCATATTGATACTGAGGTTGACCTTGGGGTACATATTGATACTGAGGTTGACCTTGGGGTACATATTGAGTCTGGTGTTGACCTTGAGGAACATACTGTCCCGTGGGTATGTACTGTCCCTGAGGTTGTCCCCCAGGTGCAAACTGAGTACCTTGAGGTTGCCCCCCAGGCATATACTGGGTACCCTGAGGTTGTCCCCCAGGCACATACTGAGCACCTTGAGGTTGCCCCCCAGGCGGTAACTGGCCACCTTGAGGTTGAGAACCTGACATCATTAGAATATCTTCTACACTCAATGGTTTTATACCACTACTTCCAGTTAACCACTTCTGTTCGATAGGTTGAGGAGATGCTCCCGAAAAAGTACCAGAGATGGACTGGTACCCAGCGGGAACAGAAGGACCGCCGTACAAATAGGCTTCCGGAGATTGAGAAAACATGGATAACAAACTAGACATATTCAATAAAGGATAGTGATCTCTAGGTGCTGGGTGATAAAAAAATACGAGGTGGTGAAAAACTTAGTCCCGGATTTTCCAAAAGATTAGTCAGTGAACGGTACCAAACACTGCTCCTAGGTGGACTGTAAAAAATCGATTCACGCTCCCTAAGGTCTAAGATAGGTCGATCTTCTGGAAAAGGAAAACTTTATTCGATGTCCGAAATAGCAAGCTCTTCAATAACTATGAGTCCAAAAGGAAGATCTTGGGTAATTACGGTTTCTACCCTAGGCGAACTAGGACCACTAGGAGTTGGAGAAACAAACTCTGATACGGGAGTAGCAACAATTTCAGATTCTGGTTCAGATACTTCAGGTTCTTCACCTATATCACTAGTAGATGCAATACTACCAGTAACTTCTGAAATTACTAACGGTTGAGAATCAGAATTTACTATCAAAGAAGGTTCTCCTTCTTCAGGTGACCCACTTCTACCGTCACTAGGAGACATGAGGACTTTCAAGCCTTCAAGCTGGCTCGGTACGTCCTCAGTAACTCAGCCACGTTAACAAAATCAGGGGATTGGCCTCGAAGTCTACGGGAATGCCTCGGTAATTCAGCCACAGTTAAAGACGTTTAACTACTTCACACGCAAACAAAGTAAAATCTCAATGAAAACCACCTAAAGTCTCTAAATAACCAAACAAATGGAATCACACGCCTAAAGAATCTAGGAGATCAAGCACACACAAACAATAACTTTTCCGACCGAAAACACTAGTTGGTGATGAAATCCAACGTCGCAGAGTTCGATACAGAAATAGCGGTTGGAACAATTACCCCGGAAACCTGCTTAATGAATAGACTGGCACAAGTCTCTCCACTTAACCGTCTCGAGTGAAGAGAACCCCCTAGAAAATCCAAGTGAGTCTAGTCGACGTCTGCTCTAGGTACAGTGGGATCTTCCCGCCACCGTCACCTTAGGAAGAATCCTATATAATATGGTCACTAAGGTTACCAACAGAAACAAATATACCTGGGGGAACAGTCTACGATTCGATACGCATGTAAGGGAAGAGTAGCAAGCTCAATCCCCTTGAAGGCTCCTCGACTTAATCCGAGGTTTACCAACAAGTGACCCCAGGCTCCTCGACAATGGTTAATCCGAGGTTTACCGTTTGTAATACGTGAATATCTGGCGTCGTTCCCAATGAGGAAGGATTGATTCCCACACTGGTTTGGACACGATCTCATGCTTCTCCTTTAAGAGGAGCTTTCCCAGAGCATAGATGCAACAATTGGATTCCTCCTACCGCAAGATAAAGCTACTTGTTTGTTTTACTATCTTGGAGAGTTAATTACTCCCTACTCCAAGATACTAGCCTAAGCTATGTTGGTGTATCAGAGCCCTAGAAACAAAAAAATTGCTAGATTGATTTTATTTTAAGCGTGATTTTAGTGGTTTTTGATTAAGTCAAGAGGTGATGGCGATGAAACTAGTGGTGTAAAGACTCGACTCAAAATCACTACAAAAATGCACTTAAGATGATTAAATAATATTTTCTCTTCAATGAAGTTCTAGCTAGGAAAGACTTGGAAGATGCAAATAATTAAAAACACAAATCTTTCTTAACGATCAAATCAAAAGAAGAGTATTCGTTTCAATGCACTCAAAAAACGAGACAACTAATTATTTCCACAAGAATTTCTCTTTTCCATTCAAAGATTCCAATGCTACTAAAAATAATTTTTTTCAAAAGAGACCTTTCATATATTTTTTTTAAAGCAATTAAAACTATAACTAAAGAAAATCTTTGAGAAAACTATTGAATAAAGAAAACTTAAGATCTACAAACTAAGAAAATCTATTTGAAGTAAAAGCTCACAAAAACTCTTTTTGAGGATGTTTTACTTGGTTACAAGCAAACCAAGGACCAATTTGTCCATAATCACAAATAAGTCAAGAACAACCAATTTTGTTTTCCTTTTGAAAATGAAAATCCAAACTTTCAATCAAAAGCTTTTCGAAGTTTTGTAAAGAGAAAACTTAAAGCAGATTCCTCAACAAGGGGAGATTTCATAAATGGTCAGACTCATAAGAAGACTGGTAGACACTAAGGTGATCTGAAGTCCCTACAGCCTCTAAGCTCAGAGCCACTACGCAACCAAATCGAAAAACAAACCCAACAAGCAAAACTCCTAGGAATTTCACCTAAAACCCTAATGCTAATGAAATTAAACCAAGGAAAGATTTCAACCAGTCACATGCAGGTATGGGCAGAGGATAACCACTAGAAAAACAAAATAAAACTAATTTAAAGAACAAAATTCAAAATTTTTCAAAAATTTAGCAGGGTACGCAGGTGCAGAGTTTACCCAGGTGCGGGTACACTCTGTGCACAAAGTAAAAGTGCGTACAGGTACGCAATGTGATACACGTGCAAACTGTGGAATTCGACCAAAGTAATGAAAACTAAAAAAACCAAAGCTAAGTCCACTAATTCTACCCAAATCCACACACAACAAGCCAAAAATAGAAACAAAAAGGCAAGTTTCTCAAGTCAAAGAAAAACGAGGAAAATAATCAAGTCCCCAGCGGAGTCACCATTTTGTCACGCGGAATGAGTCGATCTTGCGGACAAGATAGACCTTCCTAGAATCTAATGAAGACCTAATGAAAAACAAACCAACCAGACACTATCTTTCTCTAAATGTGCTTATAAATAATGGCAAACAAATGTGTTTTAAGGCCTACCTCATGTCCAACGCAAGTTTGGAGATGCCTTCGCTCCTTTGATCCAAGTAAGTTCCTTTGTCACAAACCTACAAGCACAAACAAGGTAAACGATTAAATAACACCTGAATAACCAGTATTATAAAACATATTTAACATGAAAATCAAGGAGTCCATGAAACAAATAACATGAGATACTTGTTAGAACAATGAGCTTGATTGTATTAATTCAAAAGGAGAAGGACCTTACAACCTTTGCCTTGACGCTGTACAAGCTCCTCCCAGGGTCCAACAGGAAGTCTCCTCTACTTTGACAAGCTTCACTCACTCCCCAATGAAGCCAAAAAGGTATGTGATCTCTCCTCTTAAGCTCAACTAGGAAGTCTTGATTTCACCAGCATTTACCCTCGAAAATGTTCAGCTTCTAACCTCCCTAGCCACTAACCCAATGCCTCAATTTATAGTGCAATGGAGGGAAGTTAGTAGGTCCTCCTTCAAAGGGATAGAATACTCCTTCAAAGGGATAGCTCCTCCTAACAAGGGATTAGCTCCTTCTCTTTTGGGATGCATGAACCACTTTGGAGCGAACAATCCACGTCAAAATTCCTTCTAGAATCATCTAGAATTAACCCAAAGTGAGTTTTTTAAGATAAAAATTGCGCCTTTTGACTTTCACAGGGTTACGCACCCTCCCCTTTACATACAAAGCGTATAAGTACGCAGGTACTCTGAACAAAGAGTGCGGGCCCGCAGGCAAAAGTGAGAGAAAGTGCGAAACCAGAGTTACATTGCTTTTTGATGTCTTTCTCTCATTTCCAAAGCTTATTTTGAAGAGATGAGGTCTGAGACTTGCTTAGGATGCTGGTATAGGTGGTGATAGACCCATACTGACTGCAAATAATCAAGGTGAAGATATTTTTGTGTAACAGGGCTACTACTGGTCCATGATTTTTAAGGATGCTAAGAAATTTGTCTAGGAATGCGATAGTTGCAAAAGGATGGGCCGCCCTGGCTAATCTGATGAGATTCCCCTGCATCCACAACTGTTGATAGAACCCTTTGAGCTATGGGAATTAGATTTCGTTAGCCGATCAACCCATCATCCAATCAAAAATCATATATATATTGGTTGCAACTAAATACATGACTAAATAGGTGGAGGCAGTAGTGTTACCAAGAGCAACAGAGGAAACAATGATTAATTTTCTTTTCAAAATTTTTGTGCGATATGGCTTACCCAGAGAAGTAATTATTGATGGGGGGCCACAAGATCACTGCTACACTGAATAATCATCACATTATGCATATAATTACCTCTTCGTATCACCCGGAGGTGAACGGGCAAGTGGAGAGAACCAACAAAGTAATTAAATCTATTCTAACAAAGAGAGTCTCATCGCATAGACGAGACTGGGCTACTCGATTTCCAGAGGCCTTGTGGGCATATCGCATGACTTGGAGGAACACTACTGGACACTCTCCATATCAGCTGGTATTTGGTAAGGAACCCATTTTCCCCATAGAAGTTGAGATACAAACACTAAGGATAGCCCATGAAGTGGGACTAGATTTAGCTGAAGCCCAGATTAATGGACTACAACAAATAAATGAATTAGATGAAATTTTGTTATTATGTCTACAACATACTGCACTCATTCAACAACAAAGAGCCAAATGGCACGATTCCCTAATTAAGACAAGGACATTTCATGAGGGCGACTGGGAATTTCTTTACGATTCTAGGTTTCAAGACTTCCCTGGTGAACAAAAAACTAGGTGGTTAGGCCCCTATGAAATAAAGGAAGTGCATGACAATGGAATTCCTACATTGGCCACCATTGATGGGTCTAGTTTTTCCTTTAAAGCAAATGGGCATCGGGTGCAACTTTACCAAAAATCACTTACAAGAGAATCTTTTTACCAGCAGATATGCGAGGACTCTACCATGCAAGTTCTAGCTGTGGAAGACAATCCTTTGGTAGCTTCATTTTTGTAAAACTTTATTTATTTTTGTAAAAACTATAAATATGATTATTGATTTGATTTTCTGCATTTTTTTCTCTATTTGTTTGTTGTTCCTACTTTGGAACAACACTTTTTCTTTTTTGTTGTTCCCATTTTGGAACAACATTTTTCTATTTTTATTGTTCCCACTTTGGAACAACACTTTTTTATTTTTGTTGTTCCCACTTTGGAAAAACACTTTTTCATTTTTACTGTTCCCACTTTGGAACAACACATTTTCGTTTTTGTTGTTCCCACTTTGGAACAACACTTTTTCATTTTTGTTGTTCCCACTTTGGAACAACACTTTTTCATTTTTGTTGTTCCCACTTTGGAACAACACGTTTTCGTTTTTGCTGTTCCCACTTTAGAACAACACTTTTTCGTTTTTGCTGTTCCCACTTCGGAAAAATGCTTTTTCATTTTCATTGTTCCAACTTTGGAACAACACTTTTTTGCTTTTGTTGTTCCAACTTTAGAACAACACTTTTTCGTTTTTGTTGTTCCCACTTCGGAACAACACTTTTTTGTTTTTGTTGTTCCAACTTTGGAACAACACTTTTTCGTTTTTGTTTTTCCCACTTTGGAACAACACTTTTTCGTTTTTACTGTTCCCACTTTGGAACAACACTTTTTCGTTTTTGTTGTTCCCACTTTGGAACAACACTTTTTCATTTTTACTGTTCCCACTTTGGAACAACACTTTTTCGTTTTTCGTTGTTCCCACTTTGGAACAACACTTTTTCAGTTTTGTTGTTCCCACTTCGAAACAACACTTTTTTGGTTTTGTTGTTCCCACTTTGGAACAACACTTTTTCATTTTTGCTTTTCCCATTATGGAACAACACTTTTTTGTTTTTGTTGTTCCCACTTTGGAACAACACTTTTTCGTTTTTGTTGTTCCCACTTTGGAACATCACTTTTTGCATTTTTTTTGTTGCTCCAACTTTGGAACAACACTTTTTGCGTGTTTTCTATTCCAACTTTGGAACAACACTTTTTGTTATTTGTTGTTCAAGCTTTTGAACAACACGTTTTTCTCTTAGCATGTTTTGTTGTTCCCAATTTTGAATAGTTGTTGTTCCATCTTTGGAAAAACATTTTTGCTTCTTGAAGTCGTGTGTTTTCTAAATAGCACCCTTTTCCTTTATTATTTTGATGTTGAATAGCATTGGCGGGATTATTCTTAGCTCATCTCAGCCCCATTTTTCTGATTCCCTTTCATGGCATGAAGTACAATACTTTTATGAGGACAAGAATTATGGATTCTATTGAAGCAGGTGAATACCCTTCGCATTATGATCTTTAACAAGACAACTTCTTGATGATAGATTTAAAAAAAAAAAGAAAAGGTGAACATAATTATTTATATATTACTTTACTATATTAATTTCTGTTGTATATGATATTGATTGATCATCTTTACCATGTTGGTTCCACCCCTCCAGGTTATAATCCTCTTTGTCTATTATAAGTGAGATTATGGTTATATTTTTTTCTATTGACATGTTCAACTTCTTCCATCATCCCTGTTCTTAAGGAGTACTGAGCCTCCCTCTATTTATTATAAAAATGTGTAATAACAACAAAATTTTGCCTACAGATAGAGGATAGGGGGTCTCATTAAGAGCCAGCCTACCATGTTCATAAGGATGTAGCAATGTGACATTCCCACTATGGCCACCACACCAGGGTTATGATCCATTGGATGGCTAAAATATCCTTGGAACAAGAGGTCTCATCATGAGCTGGTCGGATCACTTTTGCTACTTCCCAGTGAATGGCAATGTGGTCATCTCGTTACCATGCCAGCACACTGATCTCTTCTGTAGAAACAACAATGGAATTCTCCAACTATAAATTGAGGATCTTGGCTCATATGGGTTAAAAAGAAACTCTTTCAAGCCTATGGACACCTACTGGAAACAAAATCTCTGTTTATGGTATTGAAGTTCTATTTTCAACATCAATAATTATTATAATACCCTCTTCTTACTTTTCTTTTTGTCAGAGAGATTATTCCCTAATGTCTCCCTACCTTGAACCATTATGCATGAGTTAATGTTTTTAATCAATCATATCATTTTCAGCCAAAATATCGTCAACAAAGCATCTTTTTCTTGTATATTGCTGTCATTTTTCCTTACCGCATAACCTATCATCAACCAAAGCATCTTGTCTCTTATCAATAACCATAATTACACACGTTTCCTTCATTATATACATACCTTTAACAATCCTTTCATTAGTATACGTACTCTGTCTCATTTACTACCATATCTTTCACCCTTGTACATTGCCATCAGAATAGCACTTCCCCGTCCATTCGGTCGTAGGCACCTCTCATCTTGAAGGAGGGAGGGGACCTCCATTACACTCATGCATTGTTATAGTTGTTTTATTGGACTTCATAGGTTGATATGGTATTCCACGATAATGTGGCATGTGGCAAAATAATAGTCCTCGAATTAATTAATTCTCATAGAAATATCATTTACTATTGTAAAACTTAGGTGTTACAACTATTTGTTGTTCTATCTCTCTATTGTTGTTTGTTGCTTTGTTTTCTCCATTGCACAAATCCTTTGCAATAGTAGGAAGAACTCAAGCATTATGGGTGGTAAGACAGTGTGCCGAGAACCTTTAGTGCTGGAAGTCTCCGACAGAGCTAGGGAAATTCTGGTCTACACAGGGTTGATATCATGTTTCACAAGATTTCAGCCCCCTAGTGAGGAAATTGCTATTGAGTTTCTACAACATCTGCAGAATGGGAAATCCCTTGTGAGAGGTAGAAGAATCACAATATCGAGTGCTGTAATAGCTTAATTATCTAGCTTACTGGCGGAAGGAACTATATGGCCAAAAAAACATGTAATGTTGTAAGACATAGTGGACATTTTTAGAGATGCAGGTGAGGAATTAACCAAGAAAGGAAAGGGCATCCAACTATCTTCTCTGGCAGAACGTGGTGTGAGTGGGCAAGTGTTCTCTAGAGGTACATTACCTGTGATGGACGATGAGACATGGTAAGACCATGACAACTCAAACTCTTAGCTATTTTAAAAATAAATCTGATTTTTAATCTGCCATGTTTCTTGAATTCATTACTGCATGATATCACCGATAGAATAAGATGGGCTAGGCACCTTGAAATCATAGTTAGCCACCATGGATTAATTAGAATAATTGTTAGTCATGACCTTGTTCAACAAAACTTAACTTGGGAACGTCTCATAGCACCCTAGAGATTAGTCAAAATGTTGTAATCCAAAATTCTGCAATCTTGGAGATGAGACAGCAGAGCCTTATTCCGAAAAGGAAAAGGACTACCCACTCAAAAATTGAACCCCATAAGCGCAGGCGGTCTACAAAGTTAAATCTAGCCCAACAAATGTCTGTAAATCCACAAGATAGTGCTGAATAACCTGCGGAGCCATCCAAATTAGTTAGTATACAAGGCTCTGAGTCAGAGCTAGAGGAACAATGCAATTTTGAGCCACAACTAGAATAAAAGGATAATTTAGAGCCCGAGTCGAAGGAAGAATCTAAACAAGGGGAAGGATGTCATTCAGAATTAGAACCCAGGGAAGAGGCCAATTTAGAGCAAGAACCCAGGGAAGAGGTCAATTCTGAACAAGAACCCGAGGAAGAGGATAAACCAGACTCAGAGCAAGAACAGGCAGAACACTTTGATTATGAACTGGAAAATGAAGAAGGGCCTCCTCAAACATCAAACGTGAGGCCCCACAATAATCTTTTGCAGGATTTTGAGACAGGGATGGCCCAGGTCTTGGAAAATCTAAATGCATACATAAAGCCTAGAGGATCAGTTGATCCTAACCTAATGGAAGCCCTATCCCCAGTGGATTCTGGGCATACATAAATTTTTCCTTCTTTAGAGGCTACTTACCAGGAAAAGGAAGTAGACACAGAAGTTATTCATGAATCTGACAGCCAGTCTGGTGAAATAGTTCTATTGGAGCACATCTATGATAAATAATAGGAATCTTTAGATACAGAAGCCATTGACAAGCCCATTAGTGTAAAATATGCTCCTCGAAAGAGGCGAGTAGGTGGAGCAAAACTAAAGAAGCTAAGAAAAAAATACCAAAAGCTTCAAAAGATAGTTAAAAAGGCTATGTTGGAGGATTAAAGAAATTGCAAATGGTAAAGCCCAGAACACTACTCCTGAGGTAGTCACTGTGGCTATGCAAACGGAAATATGTAAGGGTAGGGCAATAGAAACCCAAACCAAACTCATTCCTACTCAAACAATAGCCACCCAGGAAAATTTCCATGCAGACATAGTGGATGCAGTGGTTCAAACAGAGGGTTGGTCCTCCCACAATAAGGAAGTACAGACCGATGAAATATCCTCTCGTAGCATAGGCACTTAGACAGAAGAGCAAGCCAAGGATATCCTGTCAAGCAAAGACCTTATTCTTCTAAAGCTACAGGAAGAGCTGACGCAAGCCCAGCTTGCTTTAGAATGATGTGAACAGGAGACAGTTCACCTGCAAAAATATTAAGAGTTGTAGAAGTAGTTTAGGGAATTAACCATAACTAAGAATGGAACTTTTGATAGATTTAGACAGGAAGAAGAAAAGTTCAAGAAGGTGAAGACCAAGATGGACAGATTCAAGAATCAGATAGACACCATTTTCTCGCTATATTCGGATGTCTTGACATGTAAGTTTCCTGCCACAAATTATACCCTGTTCTTATTAGAATAGTACTTATTGTTAAATATTAAAGCCATAAGAGTTGGCAAGCCAATCGAATTAAAGACAACTGAAGATTTTATAAGTTGTTGTAAGGAACATTGGGGCAAAAGTTGAAAGGATTCTTTGCAAATTTTATCTGCATAATTTCATATTAGAAGAAGAAGTGGATAAGAATCCTAGCCCTTTTGTTGGAGATATTCAATTCCAGGATTTTATCTCTTTCGCAGTTAATCAACTTAAGTGGTTTAAGGCTTATAATTCATTCCAAAGGCAGGAACACAGGTTGGATCTTTGGTTAAGGAGTGAGCCTACTCATCCTTTGCAACTATTTTCTAAACATAAAAAGCAGATGACACAAGAAGGCGTGATTCAAATTTTAGGGCCTATACACAAGGAAATTGTACAGAAAGGAACAACATATTTCCTCTCCATTCAGGAAAGATCCCTGAATGCATCCAAAATGAGATGGACGGTCTCAACTAATAGTGTTAAGGAAAGAGAACCATTTAATTATGGTAATTTCAAAGCTTCTCTAGGCCATTTAATGACATACAACAATATTATCTTGAGGGAAGGGCCTTACTGGTTGGGATGTCGATTTAGGTGTCCCATTATTTGGTATCCTCCTGAAGGGTATCAGTCTAACTATGAGTTACCTGAAGGACACGAAAAGATAGCCTTTACAAATCTGGCACAACATCACGGTTTCAGGCCTGATAAAGAAACCTTTTCTCCAGCTTACTCCATAACTACATTACATAGGAACTATTCATTTTTCATGAGGACATGAAAAAAGGTAAGTAGGGCAGTATGTTGAGCCTTGAAATACGTATGTATTTACTCTTCATTACTATATTTTTCTTCTTTCCTTATCCATTTTGTGCCATGATATAATAACATATTGATAGGATTTTAGTAAGGAATGAATGAAACTACTCTTAATACGATTTAAACATCCAAACTAACTCTCATTACTTTTTATGTAGAAAAACAACAGATGGAACAACTGTTGTTACAAAGTCGAAACAACAAAAGCTAATCAAGGCAAATGAGATTCATCGTGTGTAGTTGAACCAAGGAACAAATCAAGAAGATCGACCCAAGATGAAAGAATTGTCTAAAGATAGAATTTAGTTGTGAATCCCTCAGGATCTCCTGATCCTGAGTGATCACATTTATCTTTTTCCTTTTGACTATAAAGGGGAAAACTGAAGAGGGATCTCTCGTCTTTTACTTCAATTGTAATTTTAATTTAGAGAAGCGTGATTCTGAAGAACGAGATCGTATTGTAATGACACGTGACTTTGATGATTAATATATAACTTGCGTTGTTGTTCCTTCAGATATTATGAAGTAGCTAAGCAGTATTCGCTGGTGGCTAGGGTCTAGTCTCTAGTGGATCTTACTGTTGTTCCTCGTTTTATACTTTTTTCCATTTCCTACAAGTTTATTCTGCTTTACAACTTTTCAGTTGATTTATTTTCGTTAATTCAGATTTCTGGTATTCATTTCATTAATGTGCAATCCTAGTTGGTTTTATTTATTCATGTTGTGGATTGAATTAGTTATCAGTTAAAGAATCATTTCTGGTTAATTAAAGAATAGAGCGTTATTGATTAAATTCTTTCCTTCTATCTAGTAGTTGAAGTCCAATTGAAAGAGCTCAGTAAATGCTACGGTGCTCTCGGTTGATTATCATTCGAATTGGTCGATTAAGATTGAATTATGGTTTTGTTTGAGATTGAGTCGTGATGCTTAGATGAATTATTTCCCTTAAAGTTACAAGCTTGAGATTTATGATTGCATCCGTTTACTCTTGTATTGAATTTAATAACTTATTTTATAGCATTACTCTCTGGAATTATAGCTTGCACATATTGTGTACACTCTTGGAATAAAAATACTTACCCAAGTTGATAATTAATGTGAGGCAATTAAGAGTTTTAAAAGACACCTTTTAGTACCCAACACCGCTGAACACCAAGACTCATAGTTCCACTCTCTCACATGATCATATCAACCTTGGGATCAAATTTGACCCCAAGTGTGTCAACATAGGGCTGGGATGCACCCCTAAGGAAAGACAGGCATTCATCAGCCTATTCAAAAGATCCATGATATTTTCGCTTGGACATATGATGACCTGAAAATGTATGATACTTGAATCATTTAGCATGTCATCCCTACAAAAGAATGGTTCAAACAATTTCAGCAAAAAATTAGGAAAGTGCATCCCGCATTAGAACCCCTCATCAAAAAGGAACTCAAGAAATTGTTGGATTCTCACATCATCTTCAAGGTCAGATACTCTAAGTGGGTATCCAATCTAGTTCTAGTGCGAAAGAAATATGGAGAGATACGTCTGTGTGTCGATTTTCGGAACCTCAACTGAGCATTGGATAAATATGACTACCCAATCCCTCCATGGAGAAGATTCTCCAAACTGTCTCGGGATCTAAAGTCTTCTCCTTGTTAGATGGCTTCTCTGGATACAATCAAGTCCTAGTAGTTGAAACTGATCGGATCAAAACAACATTCTGAACAAAGTGGGGGACACTTGCATTTCCTCGTATGCCTTTCAGACTGATAAATGATGGGTAAACCTTCCATAGAGCAATGGATATCTCCTTCTGAGGTCTAATGGGTCAGAGCATGGTGGTCTACCTTGATGATGTCACCATTTTCTCGAAGAAAAGGGGTGACCACCTTCACCATTTGAATATTTTGGAAAGATGTGGGAAATATGGAATCTCCCTCAGCCCTAAGAAGATCATATTCATAGCTTTTTAAGGCAACTTTCTTGGTCACATCATCACCAAAAATGGAATCACCATAGGTCCTATCCACGTGAAAGCTATAGCATAGGTCCCTCAGCCGAGCACCAAAAAGGTATGAAACCTTTCCTCGGTAAAATTAATTTCCTTCACAAATTTATTTCAGATTTTGCACAATTTTTCATAATTTTACAGAATATGATAAAAAAGGATGCAGTATTCAAATGGAATTGAGAATAAAAGGAAACTTTTGATCGCATTAAAACAATGATCTCAGAGGCTCCTTCCCTCTCTAGCCCATATTTCTGTAAGCACTTTATCTTATACTCTTTCGCCTCAGACTCGTCATTAGCCGCGATCCTCACACAAAAGGATTGCGACCATGACAAACGTCTTATATCTTTCATGAGTACAGAGCTCTAAGATGCAAAGAGAAATTACTCGGACATCGATAAGTAGGCATACATAGTCTACAAAGTGGTGAAACACTTCAGACCATACATCCTAAAAAACCACATAACATTAATGGTTCCACACCCGAACATTAGATCCCTCTTCATACAACAGGAGCTAGGTGAGAGGAGAGCCAACTCGATGACCTCCCTCCAAGAGTACAATTTGGAGTTCAAACCCTCCCACACCATAAAAGGACACAAACTCTATAAACTAACTACCGAGGTGACAGATCAACAAAATGCAGAATCGAGCGATTGGTTTCAGAGGCAAAAGGATACAAACATGAAATTGAAATGTACTAAAACAAACTCTTTGGCCCACACGACTCCTCTTCATGGTACTCTAATTTAAGGAAATACCTAGTGCCATGCTTTCTACCTGAGACCATGTCTGCTAAAAAGAAGAGAGTCGTCAGGCTTAAAGTCACGTCATATCAAATAGTTCAAGGAAACCTTTTCATAAAGCACCACCTCGACATACTACTAAGATGTTTAGAATATGATGAGGCTCAACGAGTGCTTAAAGATCTACATGATGGACCTATAGGAGGTCACTATGCAGGTGACACCACTTCCCATAGGATCATGTGGGCAGGTTTCTACTGGCCCACACTATTTAAGGATGGGTATGCCTTGCCTGGAAATGTCCCATCTACCAGAAGCACGAGGGTAAGCAAGCGAGATCATCTGCTCCACTCCAACCCATAGTAGTTGAAGAACATTTTCAACAATGGGGGTTGGATGTCATAGGTGAGATCATGCCAAACTCATCAAAACAACTCGCAGGTATATACTCACGACCACTAACTATTTCACTCGGTGGGTAGAGGCAATCCCGTTGCGGAAGATTAACGATGACGAGATAATATATTTCATTAATCAGTACATCATAGCCAGGTTCAGTGTTCCAACCTCACTTTCCTTTGATAATTCTACATATTTTTTGTCTTTAAAATTATCTGATTTTTCTTTAGAAAACCATATCATGTTAAAGCATTCAACAAACTATTACCCTCATGGGAATGGCCTAGACTCAACCGATAAAAACCTCATCTGCATCCTTAAGAAAACCCTACTTTCTCATCAAAGGAACTGGCACAATGCACTAAGTAATTCCCTATGGGCCCACTAGGTTACCCCCAAACAATCTATTGGCACACGCCCCTACTTCCTGGTTTACAGGAAAGAGGTCATCTTGCCACCTAACCTGTATCTCCTGACCCTCAGACTAGCTCAAGAATCACAAGGCTCCCCGTTTCTTGCCATTTAAAGGCGTATTGATACCCTTGTGAGATTGGAAGAGGAGAGACTAACAACTAAAGAGAAATTTTCCATTCATCAAGTCCATATTAAGAGGTGGTTTGACAAGAAATCTGTAGGGACCAGTGATTTTAATGTGTGCGATCTGGTTCTTAAATTGGATTGGGCTCATGAAGACAGGGGCAAACACACAAAGTTCCAAGCTTTGTGGATTGGCCCCTTCCAAATCAAAGAGAAAATTGGTTAGCACACCTTTAAGTTGCAAACAATGGGAGGGTGAGTAGAACCCTTCCTTGTGAATGCCCAAGACCTTAAGTTCTATTTCACCTAGTAGCCCCAAGGTTACTAGCCCCATCTTGTACCATAACTCTATTTTGTTTTCCTAGTTGGTCGTCATTTTGTTTTTAGTATAGTTTGTTGTTTCATTTCCTTTTAGAATATATTTTGGAATGGCAGGTAGATGTTAGAACAAATCTTTACATTGGCTTCCATGGATGTTATACAGAATCGTTTGCTGACCGAAACTTAAGCCGTGGCCAAAATCTATGTGCTAGATTGGCAGTAGTGGGGAACTCGATGGTACACACAGCCTCTGTTCCTGCTCACGTCAGTCTGTCCTAGCTGCTTACATGACCAATAAGTTTTGAATTATTCTAACTCACTCGTGGTGCTAGGAATGATTTGGAAACTGAAGAAACCTTTTGAACATACATATATTTCGGAAAAACAACAAGGTCTTTGAAAAACCATAAACAACCTTTTTGCAAGTCAAATATGTCACGATCGCTCATCCTCCCAGGCTTTAATCCACCATAAAATAAGTGCACATAAGCAGAGAGATATAAGTGCCAATGAGCACATCCATCCATTTCATAATAAGGGCTAAAGGACTAAGAAAGGCTTCCGGTGTAAAGACGTGAGGCAACGACTCCACCGGGGTACTGTCCAGGCTCACTGGCAGCAACGCAGCCTTCACAATTTCTATGTAGTGGCTCCACTGGGGTACTATTCAGGCTCACTGGCAGTGGAGCAACACCAAAATACCATGACCACTATACCAAAAAAAGATTCATGCTCATATTATAACTTAATGATCCCTTTTTCTTCCCAGGACAGTGGGAGGTAGTACCCCACCTCATGTGATAAATCTCAGTTTCTGTAGGATGGACAACCAACTAATTCGAAGGAGAGGCCCGAGTACCATCAGTGCAACCTGTGATTTCATAGAGAAACACTTATTTAAGTCCCCTTAAGATAGGCCAGAAGGTGACAGAGATCCTGGAGTTCTCCCAGTGAATCACCAATTGTTGTAGCTGCTGCAACAACTCCTCCAAAAATCTAGAAATGCTTAAAATTTTCAGAGCCCTTGTATTTTTTGGAACCTCCTGCACCATTGAGATATTCTCAATGAGTTCAAAAATCCCAAAGAACCCCAGAAGAGTCTAAATTTTCCATCTAGGTATATCTAGGTCGCTAGATCCTTTCCAAAGACATTCAGTCGCGGATGCGAAGTGTGACTAAGTCTAAACCTTGCGATTGTTGTGACCCATGCAACCCACTAGTCACATAGGTCGCAACGTCGCATCTATCTCCCTTGACCATCAATGTGACCATGCAACCCTTGCGACCTCGAAACTCCCTAGTCGCAACATCGCATAGGTCGCAAGGTCACACATACCTCACTCGCCAATGAATGCGACAATGCGACCCTTGCAACGTTGTGACTACCTGGTCACAAGGTTGCACATACCTCACTCACCCATGAATGCAACCATGCGACCCTTCTGACCTTGCGACTACCTAGTCACAAGGTTGCATAGGTCGCAAGGTCGTAAGTTAGACCCATGCAACCTCGTACATGTGAGGAAAGCTATAAAAGTGGAGGTAGCCACGTTTCAATTTAACGGCTCCTTTTCTCGCACAGAGGATGAGGAAGATCTACAACTTGGACGCTCATGTGGTTTGCTCTAGGTAAGCGACTTTTTGCCTTCCTAGCAATCATGAATTTTTCCCGTGTCATTCTCTACTTCCCCAGCCTTTTGCATCCCATTCATAAGGGGTTTTATCTCAATTACTTGGTTTTTCACCTCAATCCTAAAAGAACAATTGCCTTGACCCCGTCCACTCTTCCTTGATCAAACGTTGGCCATTCTTCAACCATAACCTTCCTAGTTTTCACCAGTAAGCCTTAATCACTTTGCCTATAAGAATCCCAAACTACCCAAAACCTCAAATTATTTGCTTTGATCTTCTTAAAACCTAGGTCAAATGGCTTGAGATCGCGATACATCTTTTTCCGTGACCTTGTGACCTTGCAACCACTATCAATGCACGACCTTGTGATGTTTCGACCCCTATCAACCTGCGACCTTGTGACTTACAACCTCGCGAACTCCATCAACCTGTGACCTTGTGACTTATGACCTTGCGAACTCCATCAACCTATGACCCTGTGACCTGTGACTTTGTGACCCCATCAACCTATGACCTATACAGCAAGTCGATGAGTCCCAATTCTATATTGTGACCTTGTGACCTGCCTCCCCTACGAGTAGCCTATCACCTGCTAAAACCCCTTTTATTTAGCATTTTTTCTTGATTTTTCATGTCATCTCTCTCATCGTGAGATTATATTTTTGACATTCTAAGTGACGTGGACCTCAAGTGATATCCATCTCCTCCTTCAAATATGAAATGGCTTCCCCAACCACTAAGGCTACTCGTAGAGGCTCGGGAAGTGGTTCGTGGGAGTCCTATGAAGACGAGGAGTCACCCATCTTCAAGGACACAATTTGGAACATCAATAAAACCATGAAGCTCTATGGTACAAAATCTATGAAGACTTTTTGAAGCCAAACTGTCCAAAAACCCAGGATGATTTCCAAGTATACATAAATGTCAAAAAGTCAAGGTTACACAAGGTAGCAGGGTACCCCCTAGTTTTACCATGCATAGAAACTATTGAATGGATCTTGAAAAATACATATATAGATTCATGGACAATCAAGGACCATACCAGAGCACTCATAGCCGCAATCACCTTTGCAGAAATCACCACCTACTACAGACTCCTAGAGATACAAGAGGTTTTCAATACCACGTGGCTCTCTAAGTTTGTGACCCCAATGAAAGACATCCTAAGGGAGTGGTGGCAAGACCCATCAATGTTCCAGGTTAGAATGGATTAGGCATATAAGACAGAGGTGTTGCGCAAGGTATATCAATTAATTGTTGTGATGATGTGCCTCTTATATGGTAAGGTAGACTGCAACATTTTTTACAACACCTGGGTCCCCCTCATGTATGTCGTTTCCACCCGAGGAACTACTTTTAATTGGGAAATAATTCTCGCATCATCCTTGAAAACAAACATAGACGCGGCCAAGCTCCCACAGCTAGAACAACCTCCATAATTCTATATGGCTTCATACCTCCTAGACATTGTCTACTCGAGATGCTACTTTGAGCACTGGAGCTGCAATTGGGATTCATCAGTAGCCGACCTCATGCATTTCCATTACAAGTTTTTCTAGGACACCTCTTATAATGGTATGGTAGATGTAATATCTGAATATTTCATCGCCCCATTGTACTAGCCACTATTTGGGTAAGAACCACCATGCATGTCAAAGAGGGCTATGAAGAATATGGTCAAGGTAACACACTAGTTTCCCTTTCAAGAAGGAACATTCATAATAGTGTTCGATACCCATAAGGCCCCCCATGCCCTACCTAGGTTCATCACAGACAAGAGGCTCTTGCGAGAGGTCTACTACCAAATGACACAAGGTTGTTTAAGGGTATTTAGCAAAGGCAAAAGGAAACCATGGCCCACCTTCCCTCTCACCATTGGAGCATATGTGGTGGAAAATTTTAAACATGTTGAGGCAGAGGCTGAGGCATTGAAGGGGAGACATTTTGTGAACCTCATCTACCAGACATATGATCCCGAGAAATTCGTAGCCGCCCACTACAAAAAGGCAAAGTTTAGCTGGTCATATCATCCAAACAAGATCATGAGGATGGGATAAAAAATTAGTAACGCTACAAGGGAATTTAGCCCTAGCAAGCAGCAAAGTTTAGCTGGTCATATTCTCATACCAAACAAGATCATGAGGATGGGATAAAAAATTATTAACACTACAAGGGTATTTAGCCCTAGCAAGCAATAGGTAAGAGATGAGGAGCTCCTCAATGATTCCTAGGAATATGTGAGCCTTAAAGAAAGAGCATCCACCATAAATAAAAAACAACACGAGGCACCAAAAGGCACCCGAGAATCTGAGAAGTGAAAAGGAAAAGAGCTCGAAGATGTCTTGAGTGACCATGAAGTGGAGGACATTAATGCAATATTGGAACAAAGGAATGCCACCTTGGAAAGGAAAAACCAATAGCTTAAGAGGGAAAGGGAGCTAGAAATCAAAAAATCTCAAGATTCCAACAACCAAGGCTAGATCGAGGAAAGGAGATGATAGGATGAGCAAGAAAAGGAGAAACAATTCCAAGAAAAGTAGTAGGAATAAAGAAGGGCACAAGAAGAAGCAGAGAAGAGAAAACAAGAGGAAGAAAGAAGGGCACATGAGGAAGTAGATAAGAGAAAATAGGAGGAAGCTAGAAGGGCACAAGAAGAAGCGAAGAAGAGAAAATAGGGGGAGGAGAAAAGGAGATTAGAGCAAGAGTTGAAAAATATGGAAGACGAACTAGAGAGGCAACAAGCACTCATAGATCAAGAGAAGAGGTGACAGGAGGAACAAAGAAAAGGAGAATGGGGAAAGTGAACAAGGAGAAGATAACAAAAAATCCGAACTGGGTACAGGGAAAAGTGAAATTCCCCCATTAGATGTGCCTCCTACTACTCCCCTCATTGATGGGCATAGCCCCTGCAAGAACTGGGTTTCTCGCAGGGACAAGAAGAGGAGGTCCTAGATCTCATGAGGCTCACTTTTGACTAAGTTAGCCTCAAGATTGTGCAAGAAAGGAAAAACTATTGCATGAGCAATCCAGGTGAGCCTTTATCAGTAACCACGGCCAAGGAAATTGTGCCCATCATCATAACAAACCCCCAAATGGTTGCCTTGGTCAGGACAACTTTCATTGCTGCTACAGAATGCAATGTGGGACAGATGAGCAAGTAGATTGCAGACCTTTAGAACAAGATTTATGCATTCGAACTAAGGGCCACCATAGCAGAGCGGGAGAGAAGGAAGGTAGAGGAAGAGAATGTGACACTGCATTTAATTCACCCAAGCACAACAGAATTTTAAGCAACAATCTAAGCAGAAACCGAGACCCTTGGGGAGGCCATGGCAATAGTCTACAAAGATATGTCCAAACTGCATAAGAAACTGGCCCCAATCGTGACAATCCAAGCCCACACAAGAGAAAGGGTTGTGATGCTAAAAGAGGCTATGACTGCTCTAGATAAGATACATGAATGGTTTGTTAAATACCGAGGAGAAACAGTGGTGGTCCCTAAGAAGGATTGAATCACCATGCAGAATGCCAAGGTTAAACTCTGCATCAAGATTCAATATAAGGACAAATTGATGAAAGAAGTGGATAGGGTATTAGCATCCTATAGGCATCTTTTCAGTGGCTTAGAATATATGATCCAACTTCATGGGGTCCTCTCTATAGGAGAAGTCAGACAAGTAAGGAGGTAGGATGAGATCTACAAGGAGGTATAGGTGTTCATAGATACATATAAACAAGCAATCCATACAGAAGACATGCCAATCACTAAAGAAAATATCATACATTATGTGGTAAACTAGTGAGGATTTACACCAAACTGGTAACCCTGAACAACCAGGTCAATGCCAAATGGACCACCCTCATCATGGATGCACTCGAGTTCCTACACTAACATGATGGAGATTAGCCACAAATCACTCCCATCGTAGTAGAGTGCAACCTACAGCGTACCTATTTGACAAAACTTCTTGGTCTTAACATCCCAGAACTTGCCATTGTTAAATTATTAAATTAGGTTGATAGCATATTTCTTTTGTGATGTATCTACTTTGGTAGCATAGAACATTTTTGAATACGAAAGGTCATGTGGAATACCAAAATTCATCAGGAAGATGAAGAGTCATGAGGAAGTTCAAGAGCCAAGGGTAGGCCAAGAGTCACCCTCACTCTATAAATATATCCTCATGCCTCATTTGTAATGACCTTTTGTTAAGGAATTTTTTTTGGAGATTATATATAAATATATATATTGTTCAAGAGAACTTATGCTGTTCTAATTAATACAAGGAGTGATTGTATGATTCCACTATTGGATTCCTTAAATATTTTATGTCCTAATTCCATGAGTATTTTCTTCACTTGACGGATCAGATGTTTGTGAGAGTCCTTTGATGTGTAGTCTCTTCATATCTTGTCTCATACTTCAGACTTTGTGTTGTTCTACATGGATGGTATTTGATTCACTAACACTATGCTTGTGCTGGTGAACTATTTCATTGGTATGGGTATAATCTATTTTGACTTCACGTTTATATATGATCATATGGTGTTTGATTATTGTAAATTATTTTACAATTGTTAAGAAGTTTATCTTGTTAAACATAAGTCTTATTTGAAGCCTGATAATAGTTGCTCTACATAAGGTTTATGTTGTTTATAGTCTAGTTATTCATGGATTGTGCATTATAAGATATTTTCAAATTATTTCCTTTTGTTTATTGAATTCCATGCTTTCGATTGAGTTCTCTTCCTACCTCTGTTTGAAGCACACTCAAAACAACTGAATGACAATCGGGCCTACATACTGGAAGGGATCCCTAACACAAACAGTGCATGATCTAGTTGCGAACCTACACCGAGGAGATCCCCTTTGCTGTTGGCGGAAAATTCCAGCTCGTCAACGTCTCCTTAATTATTTATGTAATTATTTATTTACATAAATAATTAATTTTCTCCATCAAAGAAGTATAGTTTTATTTTTCATGGCAGTTTGATCTTTGGGGTAGTTTTCATTTTCTTAGCTCTAGCTGAGTTCTTCATTTATTTGATTTGGTTTTACATTATTACCATTATGGAGGTTTCTTATGATTGTTTCTTTGTAATTCATGTGTTTTTAATTTTAATTTTTATGACGCATATATAATTTAAATGAGTGTTGTAAATATGATATAATTACAGTGTAATATTTCATAAAATAAGTTTCGCATATATGTTATATTTACAACATATGACTAAGCTTTTTCTAGTAGATAGCTTGATACTTAATCTATAGTGGGAGAACCTTAATGTTCAATATATAAGCCAAGAGGGAATATAATTATTTAGGATGAGAGGTTGAACTAAATTTAGAGTGTAATGGAGATGTTGTAAGATCAATTGGAGTCAAATTCTTGGACCCATATTACTCAAAAGTGTAATTGAATTTACTTCCACCCTAGTAAGTCTAAGACAACTATAAGATTCAACCTTGATTAATTAAGGTGGAGGTTTTGATGGTAATGACTAGAGTAGATTTATAAGTAAAATAGTTAAGGAGGAGACAATTAAGTTGTGGATGGCCAACCCAACAGAAACCCATTTTGATCTAGTTTCCAAATTTTCACTTGTTGGTACAAGGTTTGATTGTTATGAATAGTGTGGAAAAATTGAATATAAGTTTAGTAAAATAATCAACATGGAATCCATCAAGCTTGTGTTTGAAGCATTGGAGTTCATATTTTGAACATAAGAAAGCACAAAACTACATTTATAAAATATAGGTTCTAATGCATGGTTTTCCCTTGGAATTGTGGCATAGCAAAAATGGTGCCTAACTCTATTGGTAATTTTGTTACATGTGAACAAGGTTGGTTAGAAATGGTGGATATGGGAATGGATCAAATATTGGTTGAACTGAATCTCAAATAAGGTCTCTGAGTGGAGTTACAAATTGAGTGAGGAAACTAAGCCTATACTCAAAAACTTAGCCATTGGAGAGTACCATTTAGATATGGGTTTTGTCATGTGGTGGGTCACCTGCACCTAGTCCTTTGAAAGACATAGAGATTCCATTGCTATTAAAGCCCACTTTTTTGCTACTCCTGTTCTTTACCATAAAATGCTCCTTTAGGTGTTCCTAATTTTCTTGAGAATCTACTTAGGGGCAGTGAGGGAAAAAAGGAGATAATGCATGATGGCCTGCATGAAAGATTTGAGGAGTACTAATCTTGCTATACGGCTTAAGGATTGAAAGGTCCATGAAGCAAGTTAAGATTCCAAATTGGATACTAGGTCATTCCACATCTCTTGCTTTAGAGAGTTACCAGAGAGAGGAACACTAAGGTATCTGGATAGAAGGAAACCCCTTTAGAAGCTTAATGTACTTGATTAATGCTACAAAGGAAATTGAACTCAAAGAGAGCTTAATCCACTAGATAGTAAAAACATCAAAACCAATATGAAGAACCATTAATTTTTGTGGATGCTAACACTTAGATTGTTTAGGACCTTTTATGTTTCCCCTTACAAAAGATTATGTCATCGAAAATCCAGGTACAGGAAGGTCCAAATAGTAGATCAACTTTCTCATATTCTTTTAATTTTGGACAATAGTCATGATGAAGAAGAATGCAAGATATTTAGAAATTGGAATTCCAAATGTCTTACCACACAAAATGTGCACATTTTGTTAAGCTTTGAAAAGCTAGAGTTTGTAAGTCTGAAAAAGGTTAACTATGTTAGTTTGATCCACAGTGAAAAGGGTGTTAATGGTGTGCATTGGCATGGAATTATATAGCAACATGTTTGGTTTGATGGTAGATTTTATTTATTTATATCATCAAACTGAGGTTGAATATCTCTCCATACAAGCCTCTACAAATAGAAATGAGATTAATACATTTTGAAGATGCATAATAGCTTATTGTTTCGATAAATAAAGAACGCATTTGGTGGTAAAGGAACATACATCAGCAACCACATAACTTTACATTTTTGGAAAATTTGGGGAAGTATTGTAGTTGACTCTTGGCAAGAGAACAATCCATACATCCTTTATCCAACTATAACAAATATAATTCTATAGTAGCCACATAAAACACTAGGTGTATGACACTCTTCTATCAATTACAATCATATTTCTGAGGGAAAATGGAGCATACAAAACTATGGGTGAATATTTAGCAGTCATATGGAGGTCTCTTGAACTATTCAATGATTTGGCTCAGGGTAACGTTAGGTAATTGCTTGTCAGTATTACCTTTAGGTATAATCCCTATAGAAAAGGCTTTGGCACCATTAAAATAATTTTCAAATAGGCCATGTCGATAGCGAAACTATAAAGTATGAGAGAAGATTTGAAAATAGTTCATGGAAATGAACTCCTTGGTATGTTTTAGATTTGTCATATCATAAAACTTAATACCTTACTTAATACGGATAAGGATCATTAGAAAGAGGGTGAATTTAGTGCTCATATTCCATTTTATGAATAATCATCGCACCACATCTCATGTTAATTTGGAGGACTTGGATTTAAATACTTGTATGCAAGAAATTTGTTTACCTTGAGGATTGACATGGCTCATTTAAAATGTGCTTGTGGTGGTGATGAAATACAATGGTTTTCTTGGCATGGTTTTATTGAAATTCATCATATAATAATTTACGATATGTTGGGCGACATTGATATCCTAAAAAAATAACCCAATATTGATTATGTAGAATTAAATCTATATTTTTAGGAAGATGTAATATACAATGAAATTAAAAAAAAATAAAAAAAATCTTTGTTGATAGGAAAAAAATTCCTCTAGTCAAGGAAAAAATCTTGCATTTGATATTGAATGGTATTATTTACACAAAAGGTAGATGATTTTTTTTAGCATGAAGATCCCCAGCCTATCATTTTTGGAAGGTCATTAGCCAAATCATTATTTAAATAAGGAAACAAAAATAGCTGTGCACACTAAAATAACCAAATATGTGGCACTTACCAAGTTGTTTATATATAACAAGGATTTTGTCTCTGGCACACATACACACTCTATATATATATATATATATATTATATTATCTAATATATTCTTATAATATATATATATATATATATTATATAGATAGATAGATAGATAGATAGATAGATAGATAGATATCTCATATTCCAACTTTGGACCATTGTAACTTGGTCGAATGAAAAAGTGGACTACCTATCTATAAAATCAAAGCTCCCAGTACAATTTTTTTGACGAAACAACTTTCAAAGGAAAATTCTTCACTATTTCCATGCATGAACAATGACGCACCCTCTAAGACATGGAAAGAAGTTGGTGATCATAAAAAATTAACTATTAAAGATGTATAATTAATAAGCATGGGTACCCTTGAAATTTCCAAGAGGAAAATTTCTTGAATTTGATCAAGTTGGTGGCCTAAATCATGAAGGATCCTTTCTTGGATTATACATTTGATGGGGTAGGAACCCTTATTCCTTTTCTTGGATGAGAATTTTTGCTAATGGAAGCAAGGGTATTTTGTTGACAGTCACTTACAACATAATATAAATAAGGATTTCATGATTGGTCATACTTCACTGTGATGGCGTCCCTAAGGAATGCATAGTCTCCCAGTGAATCTTACAACCAAACTATAAAAAAGGTTTTAGACATCAGAACACTTTTCATGACACATAAAATTTAATGATTCTTGTGATTGTGCTCCAATGAGTTTACAGTAGCAAGTAGTAACATAAAAATATCAATAGTTAGATGGGTCTTAATTGAAGTTATGATTTTGAATAATGGGTCCCTGTAGCAGTTTGATTAGATTTTTGGACATTGATAACATTTTCAGAAGACCGTAGAAGTCACTGTAAGGTATAATACTTCCAATTTTATTAATTTGGATAATTCATATCATTCTTAATTTTGCTATA
This sequence comes from Pinus taeda, assembly GCA_000404065.3. NCBI lineage: Eukaryota > Viridiplantae > Streptophyta > Pinopsida > Pinales > Pinaceae > Pinus > Pinus taeda. The sequence goes on along the minus strand of APFE030377726.1, from coordinate 96,834 downwards.
GCATGTTAACATGATAACAATTCTCTACAATAATCAGGTTGTATCATTGAAAAGAGAATGACCTAGTCACATGTTATTATTTAATCTGACAAGGAAACATAGATAACCATGTGTAGCACTTTTTTAAGTATTTATTCACAAGAAATCCAAGGGTAAAAGGAAACATATAGTTTAACTTGTCTTCTTTATCTACATATTTCAACTTTTCCATTTAGGGTAGGTATAATTTAAAAACCAAATTTGGATTTTCCACAACCACATCTAATGCATTTAAGAGTTTTTACATAATCCATATTATCATTTTCATATGATTGAATATTTTATAAAATATTAATTATTTATTCTGACTAACATGGATTCAAATTTTTTAATCCATGAACTTAATATTTACAACAAAATTACCACTTAAAAAATAGATAATGTGCTCTTAGACCATAAAAACATCTACCCAATCATGGCATTGAGGCATGATGCAAAAGAAATGTGAATATCTAAGGAACATATTGAATCACTTCCCACATTGGTTGTGACGTAGAAGCCTTCCTTTGCATTCTATTGTTGAATCCCTTCAATACAATATCCACAAGCGCATTAAGCTTCACCATCAAATGCATTTATTTGAGACATAATTGATATTTGGGGTTGAATGCAAAAACTAAGCTCATTTCTTTCACATTATTATACAACAATAATTTTCTAATTCCAAAATTTTCCATACGCTATCAAGAGAGTAATGTTAATGGAATTGAAATAGAATGTCACTCGTTGAGTAGAGTTCCAAATAGTATTAATTTTTCCTTGTAAACGCGGGAAAATTTGAAATAGTAATAATTTTGACATATAAGCAGACATTGTCATTGTGTAAGAATGATAAATTGATTTTGTTTTACATGATCACTGAATTATGAAGATGAATATTAACTCATAGTATTAAAAAACATAAAAGGATTTGAGTTTATATACTTGTACAAGTGGAAATTGACCAAGTTTAAGAATGGAAAATAAACACTTTAGAATTATTTTTACATTGATTCCAATTTTTCAAATCAAATTTACATAAAAATGTGTTGAAAATCAAATTTAAACTAATTATATAAACTCATACCTTATAACTTGTACAACATACAATAGGAGATACATGAGAATACTTTTTTACTTTTTAGAGCTATTATATTTCCCATTTAATCATATCATATGATGAGTACAAATGGTCAAGGTTATGCTTAAGTTGTCCACATGATACCATGCATGCATATATTTAGATGTCAGGCGTGTTTTACAATGTCGTGTAATAGTGATGTTTCATATTGTTGTTGATAATAATACATACAGATGATTATAAATTATTCCATTTATATGATGACTTAGTGTTTGCTTGATATAAGCCACTCTAAGTCACCATATAAATCAATCCTAGGAATTTTGGGGCCTTAGTTTTTTTTTTTTTTTTTCTTCTTCTTCTATTATTATGCATTGTATAGTCCCTATTCTACCTAAAAATGTGACTATTGAAGGTATCTCCACCTACAAGAGGAATATGGTGCTTTGGGATATTTTGGACAATAAATAAAGGATTCTGAGTAAGCATTGAATTAAATACAAGGGATTTTTGTTATCAAGAACATTTTAAGAATTTAAAGAATCAAATAACACAACATACATTAAACAAGATGCACACCATATGAACACAATATGTATGTGGAAACCCTTACTAGAGAAAACCACAAAACATCTTTTGATTTCCTAATGTAAATACAAGAACTAGCTTCATTTTAGTTCAAAATTTTGTAGGAACTAACCTAAAGGAGACACCAATATCCTTACATTAGAAGCACACACTTGTTGGAAGCACCTATTTCCACATGTTTATTAGAATGAACTTGTTGGAGGGACCAACTCACAGGAGATAGCAATCCCATATACTTATTTTGTAGACACCAATCTATATGAGACAAGAGTCCTATCTACTTCTTTTACTGGCACCAACCCCTATGCAACACCAATCCCCTTTGCTTCTTTGTTTCTTCAGATATTCCAGATACATTTCTGTATATTGTGCACCCATCAAGTACCAGATGCCTGGATAATTGTAAACTTCTTGAATGGATCTAGGGCTTGGAACTTTAACCAGGTGGAACCTTGACCTAGCCCCCATGGACTCGATAAAATCTGAATCAATCTAGATCTAGGTCATTTGTAAATTACATATCTACTCAATGCTCAAAGCTACAATACCCAAATACCTACTCACTAGACCCACTACATTGCCACGTCAACATCCCAACTCAATTTCTAATTCATCTATGTCAATCAACTAGAACCTATCACATGTATTAAGTGGTCCACCACTTGTGACGCGTCATTTTCCAAATGACCACTTGGTCACCCAAAAGTTTCAAAAACAAGTTCCAAGTGTAACCACCCTAAGGCAACCATGTCATTGAATGAGCCATATCAATATCACTCTGTCACTACCACCTCTCTCCACACGTGTTTCCATGTCATACTAAGTTCCACCTTGTGTTTGTTGTTGAGAAATCTAGATCTAGTTGTTTTGTTAAGTGTTTCCTTGTTGCACTCCTTGAGGCCTAAATGATCAGATCAATTTGGATAGACCGATATCTGTCACTTTCACATGTGCACTAAGTGTATGCACCCTACATGAGTTTGTAAGCCTTGGTGCTTTAAAGCGTGTTGAACTACCTTATTGCAAAACAATTTTTTCTTCATTCCCTAAGATTTAGAATAAGTATTATATATGGTTAGAAACCTCTCTTAAAGGGTTATCTGAACAAAAACATTGCATACTATTTTAAATAAGGTAACTATTTGAAAATTTCTTACAATTAGAGGATGCCCAAAATGGTTGCTTCCATGAAATCAAACTAGAAAACTAGACAACCTACAATTGTATCCCCCTGAATTTGACAAGAATGACAATACATTCAACATGTATCTCTTTTTATTGTGTAAGATTCAACTATTAATAATAGAAAAAAAAGAACTAAAAGACACTCTTTGTGTTCCTTATACATTGATACCTCATTTCAACATGGCCCCAAAAGAAAATCTAGAATTTTAGTTCAACTAAACACTTGAATGGGAATTACAATGATGATTCTAATAAGAAATTTAATGATTAGTAATCACCATTATCACTAGTTGATATTTTATAATTAACATATATGAGTGTCTTGTGACCATTATTTTTCTCTTCAATCTTATGCATTTTGAAGGCAAAGTAAATAATGTACTCACCTATGTCTTAGATAAATATAAAACACAATTGCACAATATTTTGATATTTTTTTTCTATATAATACTACCTAAGCACCCACGGGGGATTTGAACTAGTGACCTATCGCAAGGAATGCCTTAACAATGCACCCATTCACCATCAATCCAAAGCCCCATGGGCACAATATTTTGATATTTGACAATAACACTATTTACTATTTCATACTTCGGGAATTAAGTGATGCTTATATAGTTTTGCATGTTCTAAAACTAACATTATCATAATGTATATTCTCTCATATTGCATAAATGCACATTTTTGGCATCATGCATGCCTTTATTGTATAAGTGCACATTTAAAAAAAACCCAAATAACATATAATGATGACATATCGATATATTAGGGAAATAAATCTATGTATGAAAAGCATTCATCTATAAATAATTGATCATTGATTAATCACCATAGACATATTGATAAATTCTAGAGAATTTATATTATATTGCATTAATTTCTTTACATATTGTTTAGTAGCTATAATGCCACACAATTATAGATATATTTTCAATTTTTATGCTTTGGTCAAACGTAGTATAGTTTTTAGAATAAAATAATAATAGTTAAAACTTCAAACACTAAATTACCTATAACTATTATAATTACTTGTTGGTTAGTAATAATTTTCAATTATAGGTAATTAGATACACAATAAGGCGTTCCTCTTTGAAAAGAACTTTCTTGTTGTCTACTTGTCATCACTATGTATCTTTGGATTATATGTTAGACGATTAAATGATGTTTAGCCGTTTGATCATTACAGATGAAGGTAGTTGGAAGGAACAATTATTGATAATATAACCATCATATCTATTTTGCCTTGTCTTGTTTGCTACTTCTATTGTTGGAGATTGCAAACTCTCACAGGGCGCTGGATAGATATTGTTATCATCGCCCTCAAAGTTTATGGTCTAAGAACCATGCCACCCTCATATGAAAAGAACAATCCCTGTCAGGGTTTACGAGTGAATAAGGTCGAGACTGTGCCACCCTCATATGAGAAGAACAATCCCCGTGAGGGTTTAAGGGAGAAAAAGGATGAGGCCATTTTGAGGGACTGCAAGCTTGATTCTCATTCATTATGGAAGTAAAATACCAAAGAAGGGCATGTAGAATACCAGAGATGGGCATGCGTCATTACAGAAAGTACTTGTTCTAGATTTATTGTGTTCTCAAAGCTTTCCTCCAGTATCTCTAAATTCATTCATCAAAACCCTAACAATGTCACCTACCTTGAATGGGTCTATGGGGTTTTCTTCGATGGGGAGCTTTCATGTTCAGGCTGAATTCATGCACCATGATCCTATTTTCCAGGGCTTGAAATAGGTTCCTTGTAGTGAATTCTTTCAGTGTTTGGCTATTACCATGCTTGGAGGAGGGCCTAACTTCATAAATTCTTGTAGTTTTAGCAATGATGATCAAGGGGATGGAGGAGGGGAGGAAAATTCCCTACTGGAAAAGGAAACATAGAAATGGTCGGAGACTATTGAGATGAAGAGTCATAGTGAGAGATAGATTTGGCTTCTTGAGTGGGCTCATATAAGCTCAGATTATGAAAAGTCCCTTGAAGAGGAAATTTCCATATCCCTGATTTCCAAGTCATTTGAGGCAAAACCTAGATACATTCCTTCCCCCTCCATGTAGCCAACCTTCAATGTCCACAACTGCATCGTCAATGAGTCTTCCATGGAGATGCAATAATTTAACCCCATCATTTCATCCGTCTACATTATTGTTGTTAGCTTTTGAAAGATAGTAACTTGTACCTTTCTTAGAGGTATATGTGTTATGTAGTTATACACTCTTGAATAGTTACTTGTCACAGAGGTTTTACTCACACAATGATGTATATGTGACATAGTTATATGCTCCTGGAAAAGCATACAACATTATATTATATTGGAATATGTGAATTGATTACATGTTGTTTTTTTCTTTCTGGAAAAAAAAAAAAAAAAAACCACTTAATTTGAACTAATCGGAGCATAGCCAAGACATTTCGTTTTTCACCTTTTTGGGTACGTATTTTTGATGCTTTTTGTTTTAGTATCTGCTAAATTTTGTAGTAATTTTATTATAATTCCATATTTTATTCCTTGAAATTGAGATTGTATAAGTATAGTATTCAAAAAGGCCTTAGCACATATCAATTTATATATAAAAACACAATAATTTAAAATGTAAAATAACAATTTCATCATATAATTTCATCATTGTATTTCCATATGACTACTAGAAAAAAGCTTCGACTCGTGAAATCAAAATATCTAGAGGTGACAAATTTTGTAGTAAAGTGTTTGTTCTAAATATTATCTTATATCAAATTTCCAGGAAATCGAAAGCTTAAAATTGAATGAAATTTTTAGCTGAACCAACTAAATTCCCCTTGAACTTTCTCTGCATGAATAATTCCCTAAATATTAAGAAAAATTATGCAAAAACAATTACATAGAAACCAATATTATCATTCTTTACTCAGATTTGGGCAAGTAAAGCTATTGAGAGGAAATTTCAAGATAATCTATTGGATTTAGACAAAATTCATTGGAGGATGTATAAATTGAGTTCACACAAATGACCGACATATTAAATTTTGAAACTCAAACTTCACAAAATGCCCCCTTAACTTACAAAAATGGAGATGCATATCTTAAGTTTGTGCAAATGGTTTTCATATAGAAGAGAACTTGAGATACGCAATCAAAAAATTTGCAACATACACTTCTAGATTATGAAGCTCAATGATGAACATCTCTGGTTCTTACAAACAACTTGAAATGATGGAACCTCAATGTGTACATCAAACCAGGGTTTAGATGGGCAGGTCAATTTCTATATATTATAGATAATATGGATATTGGTTGAATCCCTCTAATAAACTTGTTAGATCCTAAAACAATGGTATGCATAGTTATTTTAGTTTTTAGATGGTGTAAAAATAGGCTACTTAGTTCTTTTAGCTTCCTCTGAAACTAACAATTTGTATTCAAGTTTTATAATCTAGGGTTTTTGATATGCACTTTCTAATTACATTAAGTTTGTTAGTTGTCAATATTTACTAAAGAAATTTGTTTTCAGTTATGAAGAGCGCTCATGGTGGTAGTATTTCATCTAAGTATTTTTTCTTTGGCATTCATGTCGCTAGGCCTTTTGGTTTCTTAGGGTAGATTACCATAGCTACGAAACACTATTATAACTACACCTTTTCATTATTATAATCACACTTAGATACATAAAGTAACTGTGAACTCTGATTTTTTCGTGTTTGGAATCGATTTAAAAATAGTCCCACCCATGTTCTACAGATATCATCATAACAATTATAAATTATGCATTAAGAGTTAAAAATACTAGTGTCAAATTTATGAGGCAGAGCTTGCCCTTAGAAGCCAATTTCACACATCTTTACTGGGCTCTACAAAAAAGAGTAATATCATCCAGTGGCTCAAGAGTTTGTGAAAATCGCAGCTACCCCATCTTGGATAATATAATTCCTCCAAAGAAAGATATTGTTGTGTTGTTTAAACCTTATTCGATTGTTCATTTTTGCTATTTTTCAGATGGAATCAAGATCTTATTAAAGAGTTAAACACCCCTGCTCCTGGCTCACAGGATCAAAATTTTCCAACTCATTATGCGTAACCTTCAATGTTCATTGCATGCCACGTCTTTGGAAGCAACATTGGTCATATTGGAGGAATCCACACTATAATTTTGTGTGGGTTTTCTTCACTACAGTGGTTTCCCTACTGTTTGGGACCATCTTTTCGGACCTTGGAACAAAGAGGTTGGACTTTCTTCTACAAAATTGGAAGCCACCTGAATTTGACATTTTTTTTCTTTATTATTGATTAGTTTATTGTCTATTACATGTTTGAACTCCACAAAGTCAATTATCATTTTGAGAATTCATACTGTCATATCTCTTCTTCCAAGTTAAATTAATAGTCTTTCTCATGAGAAATTTATCTTTTGTTCTTCGCAAGCCTAGTAAATTGTGTGTTCTCTAAGCTTGTCTTTTGCCTCAACTACTCAATGTTGTCTTAATACTTTTCAATGTTCTTTCATAGAGGTAAACAAAAAGATCAACTAAATATTCTGGGATCAATGTAATGTGTTGTACTTTTCCTTGGTGTTAGTAATTCATCAAGTGTCCAGCCAATTATCGAGGTTGAACAAACTGCCTTTTACAAAGAAAAATCTACTAGAATGTATTAAACACTACCTTATGCCCTTGGAAAAGTAAGATAAATGTCAACAACTACTAATCAAATTATAAATTTATCATGCATATCAAATTTATTGAATGACCATCCTTGTAATCAATGCAGGTGAAAATTGAGCTGCCTTATGTTCGTATGCAGTGCATAATCTATGCCATATTGGTCTTTTCAATGATTTCTTTAATTGGACAACTAACGAGCTATTTTGTTTCTTTTTCATCATGTTTTTCACTTTTCTATACTTTACCTATTTTGGAATGCTGATGGTAGTTGTGACTCCAAAATACCATATTGGTGCAATCATTTCATCAGTTTTTGATTCTTTATGGAATCTCTTTTGTGGTTTTATTATTCCTCGACCCATAAGGCCTTTTTCTCATTTATTATTCTCTTTGCCAATTATTCCATTTAGCATTTATTTGAATTTCAATTTTGGTTGCAGTTGGCAATCCCGTTGGATTGAGTGATCCTAATAAAGTCAATTTCTTGGTTGTGTATTGAACACAGAAAATGGCTATATGGTGGAGATGGTACTACTAGGGAACCCCTATTTATTGGACTCTCTATGGTCTGATTGCTTCACAGTTGGGCGATGTAGAAACTGAGATGGTGACAACATATGGGAATGTGAAGGTGTCCACATTCATAAAATCATAATTTGGGATGAGACACAACTTTTTGGGAATTGTAGCACTGGTGCTTGTGTGTATCCCCTATGCCTTTGATTTATTCTTTGCTCTGGCCATTAGCTAAGTCAACTAATCAGAGTGTAGCCAAGACATTATGATTTTCACCTTTATGGGTATGTATTTTTGATGGATTTTGTTTAGTCTCTCATAAATTTTGTAGTCATTTTATTGCAATGTGATATTTTATTCGTTGAAATTGAGATTGTATAAGTACAGTATTCAGAGAGACCTAAGCTCATAGCAATTTATATATAAAAACACAATTTAAAATGTAAAATAAAAATTTCATCATGTAATTGCATCATTGTATTTCCATATGATTACAAGAAATATGCCCAGACTCGTGAAATCAAAATATTAAGACGCAACGAATTTCGTAGTAAATTGTTTTCTTTAAACATGAGCTTATATTGAATTTCGAGGAAATAGAAAGCTTAAACTTGAATAATTTTTTTATCTGAACTGAATGAATTGCCCTTGAATTTGCTATGCATGAATAATTCCCTAAATATTAAGAAAGATTATGCAAAGGCAATTACACAGAAACCAATATTATCAATCTTTAGTCAGATTTTGGGAAAATTAAAGCTGTTGAGAGGAAATTTCAAGATAATTTATTGGATTTAGACAAAATTTGCTGGAGGATGTATCAATTAAGTTCACACAAATGGCCGACATATTAAATATTGAAACTCAAACTTCACAAAATTCCCTTTAACTTACAAAGATGGAGAATGCATATCTTCAGTTCACGCAGATGGTTTTCATATCGAAGAGAACTTGAGATACGCAACCAAAAAAATTTCAAAATACACTTCTAGATTATGAAGCTCAATGATGCAAATCTTTGGTTCTTGCAAACAATTTGAAATACTAGAACCTCAATGTGTACATTAGACTAGGGTTTAGATGGGCGGGTAAGTTTGTATATATCATAATAAATATGAATATTAGTTGAATCCATCTCCTAAACACTTGTTAGATCCTGAAAAGATGGTATGCATAGTTATTTTAGCTTTTAGATGGTGTAAAAAAAGGCTACTTAGTTATTTCAGCTTCCTTTGATACCAACAAGTTGTATTATCAAGTTCTGTAATTTGGGGTTAACGATATGCACTTTCTAATTACATTAAGTTTGTCAGTTGTCAATATTTACTCAAGAAAGTTGTTTTCAGTTATGAAGAGCACTCATGGTGGTAGTCTTTCATTTGAGGTTTTTTTTTTTGGAATTCTTGTTGGTAGGACTTTCAGTTTGTTAGGGTAGATTATCATAGCTACTAAATATTGTTGTAACTACATTTGCTCATTATTATATTCACACTTAGATACATAAAGGAACTCCATTCCTTGAATTTTTTGTGTTTGGAAATGATTTGAAAGTAGTCCCACCCATGTTATATGGGTTATGATCATAATAATTATAAATTATGCATTAAGAATTAAAAAAAAATAGGGTCGAATTTATGAGGCAAAGCTTTCCCTTAGAAGTCAATTTCACACATCGTTACTGGGCTCTTCAGCAAAGCATGAGATCTTCCAGTGGCTCAGGAGTTTTCTAAAATCGTAGTTAAGCCCATCTTGGATAATATAATTCCCGCAAATAAAGATATTGCAACATTGTTTAAACCTTATTCGACTGTTATGTTTTGTTTCTTTTGAGATGGAATCAAGCTCTTATTAAATAGTTAAGCACCCCTTCTCCTGATCGCATGATATGAGTTTTCCAACTCAGTATGCACAATCCTTCAACGATCAATGCATGGACCATATTTGGAAGCAACATTAGTCATATTGGAGGAATCCACACTATAATGTTGTGTGTTTTTCTTCACTACAATGGTTGCCCTACTGTTTGGGATCATCTTTTGGGACTTTGGAACAAAGAGGTTGGACTTTTTTTTGCAAAACTGGCAGCCACCTCAATTTGACATTTTGTTTTCTTTATTATTGATTAGTTTATTGTCTATTACATATTTGAAGTCCACAGATTCACTTAGCATTTTGAGAATTTAGGTTGTCATATCTCTTCTTCCAAGTTAAATTAATAGTTTTTCTCATGAAAACATTATTTGTTGTTCTTCGTAAGACTAGTAACTTTTGTGTTCTCTAAACTTGTGTTTTGCCTCAACCGCTCAATTTTGACTTAATAATTTTCAATGTTCTTTCACAAACATAAACAGTAAGATCTACTGAATATTCTAGGATCAATGTATTGTGTTGTATCTTTCCTTGATGTTAGTAATTCATCAAGTGTCCAGCCAATTTCCAAGGTTGAACGAACCGTCTTTTATAGAGAAAAAATTGTTTGAACGTATTCATGACTACCTTAAGCCCTTAGACAGGTAAGCTAAATTTCAACAATTACTAGTTAGATTATAAATTTTTTATGTAAATCAAATTTATTGAATGACCATTCGTGTAATAAATGTAGGTGAAAATTGAGGTGCCTTATGTTCTTATGCAGTCCATAATCTATGCCATGTTGGTCTATTATATGATTTCTTTTGAGTGGAAATCTACCAAGTTATTCTGGTTCTTTTTCATCATGTTTTTCACTTTTCTATAATTTACCTATTTTGTAATGTTGACAGTAGTTGTGACTCCTAATTCCCATATTGGTGCAATCATTCCATCGACCTTTTATTCTTTATGGAATCTCTTTTGTGGTTTCACTATTCCTCGACCTAGAAGACCTTTTTCTCAATTATTATTCTCTTGACCAATTTTTCCATGTAGCATTTATTTGAATTGCAATGTTGACTAGAGTTAAAAATCCCATTGGATTGGGTGATCCTAATAAAGTTAATTTTCTGGTTGTGTATTGAATACAGAAAATGGCTATATGGTGGAGACGGTACTACTAGGGAAACCCTATTTCTTGGACACTCTATGGTCTGATTGCTTCACAGTTGGGTGATGTAGAAACTTAGATGGTGAAAATAGATGTGAATGTGAAGGTGTCCACATTCATAAAATTGGGATGAGACACAACTTTTTGGGAATTGTAGCACTGGTGCTTGTGTGTATCCCCATTGCCTTTGATTTATTCTTTGCTTTTCCCATCAGATAATTCAACTTCCAAAAAAGATAAAAATCACATCACATGCTCATTGGATATATTTTATGTTATTTTCCTCAATATGGCTACTTGATATTGGTTGACTCAAGTGTGTATAGACAAACATATGCTTCATTTGAAGTCATGAATTTGTGTTATTGAAAAATATTATTTATGAATGTGTTGGTGTAATAAATGTCATCGTTTGGGTTATGAATTGTTATTAAGATGCTATCTTGCATGTTTCAAGATAAAAAAATTGTGACTCCAATGACTTTGCAATACCAAGTTGGTTACATTATTTCCTTAAAATCAAGGCATGAAAATCTATATCTATCCTCATCTTATAGAGCTTTGTTCCATCACTCATATTATTCATTCTTTGAAGTGACATCTTACCATGAACAACCCTACCAATTTATCAATTTCGTAATCATAGTAGCAAGATTAGGCCATAGTGAAATCTTATGGAATGTATTGTTATTTGATCAATATTCGACATAACTAAATGATATATTTAAAAGTATTTTACAATTTTAAATACTAAATGTTACTGTGTGTGCTGAAATATATTTAAACATTCTAATTTAAGAGGTGGTTATTACTTTCCACCTTATCTTTCCACTCACCCTAGGAAGGATAATACTCCACAACACCATCTTATTGTTGATATCACCCAAGTTATTTTATGAGGGTTACTATTTCACCCTTTCAGATTCATCAGTTTCCTTTTCATGCTCTCTATATGTCGTCCCTTCAGATTTTCTAATTTCCTTTCCATCCTCCTCATCCACATAGAACATGCCCTGGTCACACCCATGGCAGTCATTTGTCAGAAAATCCTGAGATAGTAGCCGGTACAAGGTATCAATCTGTCACTTTAGCATTTTAGGCATTCGATGAGCAAGTAGGATGGTAACCGCTTCCACGGTGTGGAATACAATGCATTTTAATTCATCACTACAGTTGCAGATCTCAACAAGGAGTGAAATAGGTCTTAAAGGTAAGCATTCCATAAGGATGGGCTACACATTATGGGCACTGCAAATATACCTCATAAATTGTGTGATGGCAGAATTGGGATAGTGAAATGAGAACAATACAACAGAAGCTTGCTTATATTTCTTACACATTTTTAGGCCAAACCTATGTACGTCCTTATTTTTTGACTTCGTCTAGTATCCAGAAATCCCTTAGATTCACCTCCACATTCAAACTTCCTCTCAACATGCTTGTAATAAAAATTGCCAAATTCCCTATGCAAGTGATTCTAAAGTTAGGAAAATTATGTATAGAACTTGTTATTGTTTCACCTACCTTCCTTTCCTACTCTATCACTACGAAAACACAAGATTACCATCCCTTGAACCTTATAATAAAAAACTTCATGGTGTAGAAGCTTCCCAACCAATTCTTGAATAAACCCATTTTGAAAACACAATATTGTAATTTTTTTTACTACATGTAGAACTACTGTAAAGAACTACATTTTAAAGGTACATGATGAGTTGATATATTTCTTAGCTTTAGATAAGAACAATGAACTATAATTGAATAGAAATGGATGATTTTTTTAACTTATATGCAATTATTTTCAAGGTCTCACATGCTTGGTTTCTTACGTTGTACAATGAAAATAAACAACGTAAGAAACCAAGCATGTAAGCACTCAAAACTAATTTGATTGAGGAGTACCTTTCTGCTGGAGAAAATGTCTCATGATAATAAATTCCCTCCACCTAATAGAATACTTTGGTCACAAATACAGCCTTGTGCTTGTCCGCACTCCCATCTGCTGCTTTCTTTACCTTCGAAAGCCATCTGGAACTCACCATGGACTTGTCTGTTGGTCATGGGACTACTGCCCAAACATTGTTTCTGATAATGGAGTATTACTTCTCAACCATGGAATCAACCCATACTCTCTGATTCACTTCTTCCTCGAATGAGGATGGATCAACTTCTACACTCTCACTCATCAGCGACATGTAGATAGTGTACCAATCCGGTGACCTCCTCTACCTATTTTGTGATGTGGGTGCTCCCTCATTCTCTCTAGCATCATGCATCAATATGTCAGCCTCTCTGGAGTGCTTCCTTCCATATCTAGAAGTATCTACATGAGTGCATTCTTCCACTCTTTGTTCTTATGCATGTGGTTGCTCCACATTATCCTAAAGTTCCTCCTTTGGAACTAAAAGATCCTCATTTTTATGCCAATGAAGCTTCGTCTCAAGGGAACATCTCATGGCCTTCTCTTCATTGAACTTCACATATCTATGAACCATTGTGTTGAAGGTGCTGGACCCACCAACATGTCAAGGGGATCTCTCCGGTAGGAAGTCCCAATTACACCTCAGACCATTTGGTGTAGGAGTTTCAACAATGGGTCATAAGGTAATGCCTCGACCATGATGTCGAACAAAAGAAAGTAAGATAACTCTTTTAGTATCAAGGGTGTGACTGATGTAGAGAGTTGAGGAATGTGTATGAGAGGTTCCAACGCTTCAAAGGGAGAGGAAGGTGAAGGTGAGCTCCAGGTTGAAAGGGATTAGTCCCAACTCATCTAGGAACACACCACTCAAAGGACATGCACAACTTCCGGTGGAGCAGTCCACTGGGATGCGACAATCACAACATACAATGTAAGATAACACGAACAACACTCACAGATCAATCCAAGATGAGTGTGAGGGTTGAGATAGCAACGTTCATGAGAAAGGTTTGTCTGATGTCAGGCAGAGCAGTCAACACGGACAGTGACAGCATTAACAACATACACAAAACATTAACAACAAGATTCATATAATTGCAAATAAATCAATTCATATACATGTACGTAATTTAAACAACATATATCATTTAGGAAAATGGAACAGTCCAACTACAATAAAAACATATACATGAAAATGTGCTGACTCTTATTATTAAAGAAGTGTAAGTCACAATCATGCAATACAACATGTAAACCTGCTAGCCCCAATAGTGGAATGTTACAGCCACATCCACCTGCCCCTCCAAAGAGATTTACTAGCTCTGTGTAGTGGAGAAGCCAAGGTGCATTACAATACTATCCAAGCCTTCTTCAAGATAGTCTTAGTAGAAGTTTGGTTGACCAAAAGCCTGTATAATGAGTTATGAGGGACTATTTATAGCAAAGGGTGGGGTGACCCTTGACATTCCTCTTTGTGACATTTCATCTACCCTCATGACTCTTCACCTACTCTATGACTGTTACATCCAACTATTCACACTCGACTGACACTTGACGTGACTAAACATTATAATGCACGTGTACTCATGTGAGACAACATGGCTTGAGAAAGCCTTACAAGACATCACTGACACTCCATCCACTGTGATGAGACCAAATATTTGACATGCTTGTGATGGTGAAGTTGGTGAGTTGATTCCAGGCTTGGTCATCTGTGATGGTGCGCATGCACCTCATAGTCACATCTTGCTGAAGCGAACTCTTGCCTTCGTTGCAATTGGTGCATTGGTTCAACCCCTTCATCCAACTCGTCTACTAACATGCGCATGGCCTTCTTGGCTACAGTTGAACTAGAAACACACTGATGCATAGTGCCTATGTTGATCTTCAAGTGTGTGACGGTGGTCTTGTACACCAACTTTCCAAAGTACATGTTCAGCCCCAGTTGGACTTGCTTCTTTCCTTCACCTTGGTGAGTGTGTTGAATGGGTTGGATTGCATGCATGCGCTCAACGACATGCATGCTATTGAATCCCTTGCATGCGATTGACAATATTTCTCACCATGTTTGCTCTGTGTCAGCTGTTGGGATAGATCCTTAACTCATACTAGTGTAGTTTCATCTGCGAGTGCATGTTGCGCCCACTGTTGTTCCTGTTCTTGCTACAACTCATTGGATTGTCTGTGTAGCTTCATGTTCTTCCTGAGTTGTTTCTTCAACACATGCAACTCCTTCTTTGTCCCATCTTCTGCCTTTGCATGATCTTCATGTCACATCGTCACTTCATAGCCTGAGTCTCCAAAGATCCTTTCATTATCAGTGGATCTGCTTGATCTTGCAACTTTGCTCTACCTCTATGTTATCAACAAACTTCCTCTTACATTCACTGCGTTCACTGCATTCGCTGCATTTAGTATGTTGCCTTCAGCTGTTGTTCATGATGCTGCTTGTTGTGATGCGACGGCTTGATGTCCTTTTCCATGAACAACTTGATGTCTCATGAGTACATAAACCCCTGGGAACATGATCAACTGCATCCCCAAGTGTACTCTAAATGTTTTCTTCATCTTTGCTCTTTTAGAAGCCATTGTACCTGTACTTCTGAGAGGCAGATGAGCACTTGCAATACTTGGAGACATGGTAACACTCACGGAAAGTAATTTATTAGTCGAAAACCAAAATGAACACGAGAACTGACTTGCAACATACCTGGGTGAATGATCATGAAGGTTGTGCAATTTTCGCTAGGAGGTCGAGAGACCAACTGCCAAGACTACATAAGGCACAATCTAGGCTACTGGGAGATTGAACAACTATTGGAACTGTGCAATGCATAGTCTAGCCTAGCTACAACTGCTGGGATTGCACAATTCACAATTCCAGCTGGGAAAGACTACTGGCTTAGGGACATATTTGTACAATTTCATGGACCAAGCAGCCACTATCCTCCAGAAATGCACAAAACAGTTGGAGGCTAGTGTAGTGCCGGGAAAGAATGCTCATTTCTGGAGAGGAAGGTGAGCCTTCCTTTCCCAGATTTCACAATGCAGCCTTGGTGAATGCAGAGCCTGGGCCAAGGTTGGCCCAACTCGTCGAGGGGAAGCTGAAGGAAAGTAAGCTAGTGAATGCATTGTGACACTAAGTGATAGCAGAAGTGATTAACAGTGCATGCAAAACATGAATGAAATATTCAGCAAATATATCAACATGCATGTGGGTGAGGTAGTTCACCAGTTGGGCAAACATCCGTGTGAAATAGTTTCATGCATGTGACAGCAGTGAGATAGCAATGAAAACTGAAACAGAGCTAGGACAAGCTAGCTTATATGTAAACAAAAGCAAGCATTCAAGGAAATCAAGAAAACAATACTCCCACAAGAGAAAACACAAAAAAGGACAAAAATGCAGCACAAGGCATGGGAAGCAGGCTTACCCCAAAACAACTGAGCTGAATGTGCTGATTACTCCTAGATGTGATATGGGATGCTATAATTACAAGATTGATGTGAGGAATGAGCTCTGAAGCATTTTCTTGATGAGTTTTGATAACATTGAGGTCGTGACACGTATGCCACGAATCTAGGAGAAGGGACACTTGGTGAGAGGTTTCAGAATTGCTCATTGCATGCAACCTCCAACTTCTAAACATATATCCCTGTAGCAAGGGATGCCTTTTAATGCTGCCTTTGGAGAATCAACCTATGCATGCAAGTCTATTTTGCTGAGTCCTGGAGGGAACTAGTCAACTCAGTTGCACATGCGAGAGATTTCTTGACTACTAGAGAAAATGTGCATTTCTGGTTGGGAGCTGGGTTGGCTACTGAGGAGATTTGCACAATTTCTTGGTAGAGCAGATAAATACTCCCTAGAATTGAATAAATTCTGGGCTGAATAGCCTGTTGCTAGGAAAATTTACGCAAATCCTGCTGGGAGGGTTGACTAGCAGGATTGCGCAATCCTGCAGCCCAACAGACTATTAGAGAGGATTGTGCAATTCTTGGAGGGAAGGTTGGTTTCCCTCCAGAAATGCACAATTTTCAAGGGGAAGCTACTCAGCTTGCAACTGGACCAAGTTTGGGTGAGCAGCCTATGAACGGAATGGATCAACTATGATCGACAGGTTGCCTTTGTGTGAGGAAAACATTGAAGCTTGAGTACTTGACGAAGCAAGAAAAATTGTTGTGTAAGGTTGGTAGGGAGGCTCCAAAATAGGCTAAGGAAAATTTCTGGAGGGTGGTTGTAACTGCTACAACACTTGACGACACACTGGTAGAACTCCAGCTCTTTTCATAGACCTTGTTCATGAAAAGAAAGTCTAACACCTCTGGAAGTATTGTTCATTTCTTATCTCATCTTGGTTTCACACTAACTTTATTGTAAGATGTAGCATCTGCCAAGCCCTTAGTCTATTGATACACATTCCAAGCCAAGGCAGCACAATTGTTTTGATTGGGGTTGAGGAATATATAGGTGCGCAAGCAATATAGTTGTCAAAGTCTTAGATTCATCTCTGGTGTTGCTCCACTGCCATCAGGCTTGGACTATACCCCGGTGGAGTCACATAGGAACACAAGCATGGCTCTACTACCAGCAAGCCTGGTCAGTACCCTGGAGGAGTTAATTACATCAAATCCCTATGCAGGAAGCCTTTCTCTTCTTTCGCCTTATTCATTTTTCATTTTGATTTTTTTTTTTACTTTTCATTTTTTTCATTTTTAATCTGCATAACACTTATTCATTTTAGAAGTGGAAGAGGGATCCCAACTTATTGAGAGAAGAAGAGGTTGTTCCAGTAGAGAAGTAATTTGTTACATCTGTAATGTGCCTGTTAAGGTTTTCCCCCTCACCTTACTCTACTTGACTGAGCTGACAAGAGTTAACCCAAAAATAATTGGCTAGAGAAGGTGACACTAGTTTTCACACAAACGTTGTGTTTACACCAAGGTTCACTTCGAACAGTACGTATTTTCCTTCCACATATCATGGACTAAAAGTAACAAGCTCCTCATATAGAGGCAAGATGACAGATAAATAAGTAGTACAAGCCCTCTTGTACTTTACCCAACTTGCTTCAAGTGTCATACATAGTTTCATTCAAAACTAACCTATGAATGAAACAAGTGAATGAACTAATAATCAACAAAGCAAAGCAAGAGCAGAAGTAGAAATGAAAGCGAAGCAAGTAAAAAAAAAGCAAGCAAACAAACAAGCAAACAAAGCACGTAAGAAAACAAGCATGCAAGCAAATAACTGAAAGAAAACACTACTCGTACTCCTACACTAATAGTACATGGGCCTGATCACATGAATTAATACTTCCAATGTAGCCACCGACACATTAGTAGACCCATGTTGATGAAGGCTTGGTCCACGAGAAACCTAGTTGTGCAAACTAGCAAGAAATAAAGATGTAACAATGAAGACAACCACACTTCGTGATTCAAAGTGCCCACAGGACATAGGTGAGTGCATGTGCATGATGGGTAGTCCGTGAACTTATCATCATGCTTTGTGACACTACGTGCAACTTTGAAGCATAAGAACACTCTTGACTATGACATGCAAGCAAATGAAAGAAACAAATATAACTTGAGTTGTGCATGAGTGATTGCAATGTAATATTCCTCCAATGCATGAGAAATGGGATCGTGTAGATTGAGTGGACAAAGTAGAATCTGAGTGTTAGATTGATCTTGAGTGCATACAGATGAGTGATGAGGAACCTTGGGTGATTGAATAGTTTCATGATCGGAAGTTAGATTGACCCCAAGAGAGCAAGGGCCCGACATAACCATCAACTCGAGTTGAAGTGCCTCAACAGTCTTGGGTGTCTCAACTTCATCATCATGTAGATCATCATAAACTGGTGGCTTCGAAAGATCAATTGCAATAGATTCAGGATCATGACAAAAAATGGAAGAAAATGGATCACGACTGCCACGGTCAGAAAAATCAATGAATTCTTCGGCATCCTCATAATTAGATGAATAAAACAGATGGGTAGATGAAAAGTGAATGAACTCATCCTCTGTGTTTTCAAAAGAGACAAATGAAGGATGAAGTGGATCTTCAATGAATAACTTATCCTCTCGGTTGTTGAATGATGGACTAGCATCTAGTGAGTCCTGCGATTGATCAACAATGGGTGTATCTGTGGATGAAGACACACATGCAAAATCATGGATGGAAGGTTCACCAAAGATGCTAGGAAAGAATGAAGGCGGCTCAGGTGGAAGGGAGTCATCCATCAGTGGGTTGTTACTCATTCAAAATAAGTGAATAGTCCAGAATGGACGAGCACAAGACATTATCATCTAGAGGAACACCTGAGTGCAAAGACGAAGGTCATAGAAAAGAATGCATATGGGAACTCAAAGGAATCACAACAAACTCTATGAAAAAATTGAGTGGAGTGATGTTGGGACGGTGTGAGGGTGAATAGATGTGTGAACATGATCCTCAACATCACTGAGCGATGGTGGAACTGTTGAATGAGAGGGAGGCAGATTGTCTGTTGAGACAGTGCCTGTTCCCACATGGGATTGCACAGTTCCATCAATGAAGAAGGTTGAGTGAGGCTTGACATCAAGATTCTTCTTGGTACGGGCATATTTCTTAAGACAGTACTCGAACCGGTCCCAGAGATAAGCAAACATTATCTCGCTCCTTAGAGCTTGAAACTATAAGTGACAAAAGCACTGCCAAAAATCAATAACGAATTCATCCGAATCCCTCCATTTTTGTAACAATTTCTGGTCAAGATGGTCTAGACCAAAATTATAGAACGTGTCTCCAATAATATCATAGAAGTTCTCACATGAGTGCATGGT
The DNA here is from genome assembly GCA_000404065.3 of Pinus taeda. Taxonomy (NCBI): domain Eukaryota; kingdom Viridiplantae; phylum Streptophyta; class Pinopsida; order Pinales; family Pinaceae; genus Pinus; species Pinus taeda. The sequence continues at coordinate 77,024 of APFE030377726.1, read as the reverse complement.
GTTAGCTGGTAGGTTGAGCACCCAACGAAATGGAGATTCGCGAAGTGTGTATGTGAGTAAAAACCTGACCTGTTCATCAGTAAATTCATCTTCCTCATAAATCATGGAAGGAAAGTTATGTAAGTGTTTAGGCCAAGCCACTTAGCTTTCACCATCATACATGTGAGTGGACAAGAGATTGAAAAGCTTCCCTGAGATAGAGACATATTTATGATTCAAAAAACACCTCAGGGCAAGAAGAATGCAAGACTCCAAGAAAGATATGCAAAGATTCAAAACTAGATGAGAGGACACTGCTTCTCATCATGCCCTCCTTCTAGTGTCAGCAATGTTGACGGTGCTGGACCTACCAACATGTCAAGGGGATCTCCCCAGTAATAAGTCCGAATTAGACCTCAAACCATTTGTTATAGGAGTCCCAGTAGTGGGTCGTAAGGTAATGCCTTGACCACAATGTCGCACAGAGGCAAGTAAGATAACTCTATTAGTAGTAAGGGTGTGATTGATGCAAAGAGTCAAGGAATGCGTACGAGAGGTTCCAACACTTCAAAGGGAGAGGAAGGTGAAGGTGAGTTACAGGTTGAAAGGGATCAATCCCAACTTAGCTAGGAACATACCACACAAAGGACATGCACAACTTCTGGTGGAGCAGTCTACTCAGATGCAGCAGTCACAACATCAAGGTAAGATAACACGAACAACACTCATGGATCAGTCTGAGATGAGTGTGACAGTTGATATAGAAAGGTTCATGAGAATGGTCTGTCTGATGTTTGACAGAGTAGTCTAAATGGACGGTGACATCATTAACAACATACACAACACATTAACAACAAGACTCATATAATTACACACAAATTAGTTCATATATAAATATGTAAGTTAAACAACATATATCATTAAGGAAACCGGAAAAGTCCAACTACAATAACAACATATGCATGAAAATGTGTTGGCTCTTATTATTAAAGAAGTGTAAGTCACAATCATACAATACACCATGTAAGCTTGCTAGCCCCAACAATGGAACGTTACAGCCACTTCCGCCTGCTCCTCCAAAGAGATGTACTAGCTCCATGTTGTGGATAAGCCAAGGCATGTTACAATACTATCCAAGCCTTCTTCAAGATAGTCTTAGTAGAAGCTTGGCTGACAAAAACCCTATACAATGAGTTATGAGGGACTATTTATAGAAAAGGGTGGGGTGACCCTTGACATTCCCCTTTGTGACAGTTCAACTACCCTCATGACTCTTCACCTACTTACTCTATGACTATTAGATCCAACTGTTGACACTCGACTTACACTTGACATGAATCAACATTACAATGCGCATGTACTCATGTGAGACAACATGCCTTGAACAAGCCTTGCAAGTCATCCGTAACACTCGGTCCACTGTGTTGAGACCAACTCTTTGACATGCTTGTGATGGTGAAGGTGGTGAGCTTATGCCTAGCTTGGTCATTCGTGATGATGTGCATGCACCTCATGGTGACATCTTGCTGAAGAAAACTCTTGCCTCCATTGCAACTGGTGCATTGGTTCAACCCCTTCATCCAACTTGTCTGTTAACATCCACATGGTCTTCTTGGGTACGATTGAACTGGCAACACACTGGTACGCAGTTTCCATGTTTATCTTCAAGCGTGTGCTGGTAGTCATGTGCATCAACTTGCATAAGTACATGTTCAGCCCTAGTTGGACTTGCTTCTTTCCTTCACCTTGGTGAGCATGTTGAATGGGTTGTATTGCATGTGTGCGCTCAACGACATGCATGCTGTTGAATCCCTTGCATGTGATTGACAACAATGCTCACCATTTTTGCTATGTGTCATCTGGTGGGATAGATCCTTAACTCGTACTGGCACAGTTTCATCAGCGAGTGCATGTTGCGTCCACAAATTTTCCTGTTCCTGCTGCAACTCATTGGTCTGTTTGTGCAACTTCATGTTCTTCCTGAGTTGTTGCTTCAACACATGCAACTCCTTCTTTGTCCCATCTTCTGCCTTCGCATGTTCTTCATGTCATGCAATCACTTGATAGCCTGAGTCTCCAAAGTTGCTTTCATTATCATTGGATCTGCTTGATCTTACAACTTTTCTCCACCTCCATGTTGTCAACAACCTTCCTCTTGCATTCGCTACATGCTGAATTCACTGCATTCATTGTGTTTGCTGCATTTGGTCTGTTGCCTTCAGCTGTTGTTCATGATGTTGTTCACTGTGATGCTTCTGCTTGATGTCCTTGTCCATGAACAACTTGATGTCTTCGTGAGTAGGTAAGCCCATGGGCACTTGATCGACTGCATCCCCAAGCATTCTCTGAATGGTGTCTTCATCTTTGCTTTCATGGAAACCATTGTACCTGTACTTTTGAGAGGCAAATGGACACCTGTGATATTTGGATACATGGAAACAATCATGGAAAGCAATCTGTTAGTCGAAAACCAAAATGAACACGAGAACTAACTTGCAACATACCTAGGTGAATTATCATAAATGTTGTGTAATTCCAGTGGGGAGGCCGGGAGACTGACTGCCAAGACTACACAAAGCATAGTCTGGGCTGCTGGGAGACTATCCGACTGTTGGAACTACGAAATGCACAGTCCAGTATGGTTGCTGACTACTAGGATTTCACAATGTACAATTCCAATTGGGAAGGACTACTGGCCAAGGGATAGATTTGCGCAATTTCCTAGGCCAAGTAGCCACTATCCTCCAGAAATGTGAAAAATTGTCCTAGAGGCCAGTGCTCGGAAAGAATGCACATTTCTAGAGAGGAAGGTGAGCCTTCCTTTCCCAAATTGCGCAATGTAGCCTTGGTGAAGGTAGAGCCCAGGCCAAGGTTGGCTCGACTCGCCGACAGGCAACTGAAAGTAGGTAAGCTAGTGAATGCATGGAAATACTAAGTGATAGTAGAAGTGATTAACAATGCATGCAAAACATGAATGAAATATTCATCAAACATATCAACATGCATGTGGGTGAGGTAATTCTCTAGTTGGGTGACCGTCCGTGTGAAACAATTTCATGCATGCGACAACAGTGAGATAGCAACAAAAACTGAAACAGAGCTAGGACAAGCTAGCTTATATGTAAATGAAAATGAGCATTCAAAGAAATCAAGGAAACAATACTCCCACAAGCAAAAACACAAAAAGAGACAGAAATGTAGCACAAGGCATGGGAAGCGGGCTTACAACAAAAAACTGAGTTGAATGTGCTGACTGCTCCTAGATATGATGTGGGATGTCAAAACCCTAAGGTTGATGTGAGGAATGAGCTCTGCAGCGTCCAATTGATGAGTTTTGATAACATCGAGGTCATGATGTGTATGCCACGAATCTAGGTAAAGCGACACTTGGTGAGAGGTTTCAGAATTGCTTCTTGCATGCAACCTCCAATTGCTAAACATAGATCCCTGAATCAAGGGATGCCTTTGCATGCTTCCTTGGGAGAAGCATCCCATGCATGCAAGTCTATTTTTCTCAGTCCCAGAGGGAACTGGTCAGCTCAGCTGCACATGCAAGAGACTGCTCGACTACTGGAGAAAATGCACACTTTTGGCTGGGAGCTTGGCTGGTTGCCCAGGAGATTTTCATAATTTTTGGGCAGAGCAGCTGATTGCTACCCAAATTTGTGCAAATCTTGGGCTGAACAGCTTGCTGCTAGGAAAATTTGCGCAAATGCTACTGGGAGGGTTGGTTGGCAGGATTTTGCAATCTTGGAGCCTAGTAAGCTGTCAGAGAGGATTATGTAATTCCTTGAGGGAAGGTTGGTTGCCCTCCAAAAATGCATAATTTCCAAGGGGAAGTTGCTCAACATACAACTACACCAAGTCCAGGTGAGCAGTTTGTGAGGGGAATGGATCAACTATGATCAATAGGCTGCCTTTGTGTGAGGAAAACATTGAAGCTTGAGTGCTTGATGAAGAAAGACAAAGTGTTGTGGAAGGTTGGTAGGGAGGCTCGAAAACAGGCTAAGGAGAAATTTTGGAGGGTGGTTGTAGCCGCTACAACACACTATCATCCTACTAGATGACAGGTACACCCGATAGTTGTGAGGTGTATCAGTGTACCCCACAAATATGCCCAACTCAGATGTTGGCTCTAGTTTTTTCCATGCTTCCTTGGTAACATGAAAGTAGACTGATGAACCAAAGATCCCAAAGTGTGCCACATTTGGTTTCTTACTTAAAAAAGATTATTCTAGTGTACTCATCTTGAGAATTTGATGATGGATATTTTTTTGGAAATAAATAGTTGTGTTACATGCCTCATCCCACAAGTGCAACGTCACATCCTAATCATGTAATGTCACTCGTGCCTCTCCCACAATACTTATGTTCTTCCTTTCAGCCACCCCATTCTGTTATGGGTTATGAGGTGCTATTAACTCCCATCAAATGTATTTTGATGCACATAAGCTCTTGAATTCATTTGACACATATTCTCCACCGTTATTGCTTCTGAGAGATTTAACTTTACTACAACTATATTTATTGACAAGTGCTTTAAATTCACAAAACTTAGTGAACACATGATCTTTATCTCACATGAAGAAAAGCCAGCACTTACGAGAAAAATCATCAATAAATATTATGTAATACTTATGCTTGGCTATGGATGTTGTCGAGAATGGTCCACACACATATAAGTGAACTCAATCAGGGATATCTTGTGCTCGATTGTCATTCTCATGAAAGGAAGATTCGGTGTACTTCCCTAATGTAAACCCTTTACATGTGTCTCTCTACTCTAGTGCACCCTTGGGAAGTCCTGTAGAAAATTTTTGCATGACCTTCAAAGCTTTGTGGTGCAAGTGACCCAATCTTCTATGCCACAACTCACCGATGTCTCAGATATACACCTTCCCTGCTTTAGTGCTAAAAGAAGCGTAGTCTTCTACATATAATTTGTAGTGGTTCTTCACCCAAGCCCTGATCCGCTTCACCTATCCTAAAGATATGTGATGAAGTAAAGCATTGCGCTTACTAAATATGACATCATAGCCATGGTCCTCCAATATGGCAACTGAAAACAAATTCTTCTTCATGGCTGGAAAATATATGACATATTTTAATGTGAGAGGAGTACTTGACTCCCTCTGAAAGGTAATAATACTAATTCTGATAGTGTTATACCTCCCATCGTCTCCCATCTCGAAGTGCATCTATAGGTCCTTGTCGTCCAAGTCACTAAAGAAAACTTTGTTTTCAATCACATGGAATGAGGCTCCACTGTCCAAGTACCACACACTATCCGTCACCGATGTCACCATGCAAGCGATGGGGGTGACATCCAGTTTGATTTGTGAAGAAATATCTTCACCTTCCACTCCCCTTGAGGGCTTCTTACTGAAATTCTTGTGCAGACACTTTGTGGCATAGAGTCCGAACTTGTCATATTGAAAGAATTTAATTTTGGACATGTCTTTCTTCTTGTCTCCCTAACTGGAATATGATTTGGAATGGGATGACTTCTTCTTCATTTTCTTCACCTTTCCAAATAAGGAACAGTTCTCCTAATCATCATTATTGGATGAGGATCCATCTCTGGTGTTCCGATAGATCTCTTCTTATACCAAGTCAAACCACAATTGCTTCCACTTTGGTAACTTCTCCCTCCCATTAACTAAGTCCTGGTAACTATGACAACTCTTGGGAATTCCTAGAAGTGCTAGGTTTAGAAAATCATCTTCAACAACTCTAAGACTGACACTTCCAAGATCATCCCAACATTGGGTGAACTTGGTCAAGTACTTCGGTATTTTATCGCCCTTCTCCATCTTGATATTTCTAAGATTTTCCTTTCATGCAAGCTTCCTGTGGTCACTTTTGTTTTCAAACAGGTTTGTTAAGGCCTTCCACATTGCAAATGGAGTTTCCTTACCATGAAGGTTCGAGACAATATTATCTCAAAATCCTTCTCGCCTTTGCCACACACTTTCTCTACTCTACTAGATCTTGAGCATTAGTTGTTGGATGCTTAGGAATATCATTTTCTATGAATTCCTTAAGCTCGTTGTCTTCCAACATTACCTCGATCCTGTTCTTCCAAGAAATATAGTTCAAACTTCCCTTAAGGGCATATTCGAGCCTCAATCCATAGAACTAAATCTTGTTGGCTCTGAAGTATGATACTGCGAATTTGATTTCTCCTACAAAATACAAACTCATATTCTCCACTTTATAGCGATTTCGTCTCTAATACCATGTAGAAATTACCTAGGATTTAAACTACAGATTGTAATATGCTAAAACAATTTATTTGAATCTACTCTACTCATTAGCGAAAACAATAACTGATCGATGAAATCATGAAACAGAAAAAGGAATAATTCAATCACACATAACACAATAATTTTCTAGGGAAAGCCACAAATAAAAACCTCTGATATCTGTATATTGCATTAACTAGAAAATTTGAGAATATTACAATACTTTTCTCAAGCCCAAGCAAACTCTGCACTATCACAATCTATCACACTGCTTCACAAACAAGCTCCAACCAATACTTAGCCAAATTTGTTTCTAGCTAAGCTCCTATTTACTTGCAAAATTTCCTAGAGAATTATACCATATTTAATTGAGAAATTCCTCATCCATAACTGCGCAATCCATCAATAGGCCTTCCTATGATTGCATGCACCATCAGTTTAATTAGATGATTTTACAATTGATAGTACATTGTCCCTAAACTCTAATCTCAACTAGGCCTTTCTCTTATCTGACATGCATGAGTTAATTATGAGTGAATCTTTATTTTAATGGTTGAGCAGTGTTGGTTACACCCCACTAGTGCAAGTTACACCCCACTACTGGATCTCCCACTAATTTCTCCATCAGTTGGAACTAGTTTAACTGAATTTAATAATTACAACTCCAAATAACTCAACTTGGGCCCCTAAAATTTAGGAATCACTCTACATGACTCTAGATAGAATCCCAACTTGAATTAACTGAGTCAACTAAGTCAAATTGAATTAGTTAACTATTACAAGTTGCTATGAGAATTATAATTACAATTTAATTCAAGGAAAAAATTAAATTAGGGTTTTCTTGTTGCGTTTTTCAACAAGTTTTATACATAGATTTGTTGAAATATATATATATATATATATTATATATATATATAGGGGGGGGGGGGGCTTATGTTATCTTGTGGGTTTTGTTAGACAATAATGAGAAAAAAGTCATATGGAATTTAGTCTACAAGCTACTCTCAAAACTAATTATGGTAACATACATGTATATAAACAAAAATATATTACATATTAAATAAAGATGGCCCTATTACATTAAGCAAGAATATATTCTCATAACTAAGAGGATTAGGGTGGGCCCCTAAGATTATATGTTATAGATTTCCTAAAATATTTATAATTTCTAAGCCACAATGTGAGTGCTCTTAAATTCATTTAACATAATAAATAGAATTATGTTTCTTATGTTGACGTTTCGAACCCTAAAGGGGGTCCATCATGAGGACTAAAATTGATAGAATATGAATGAAAATTATTTTGAGAGAAGAATCCTCCGACAAGAGTATATATACAAAAACTTAGAAATTTTTTATATAGAAGCCGACTCTTACATATATGAATTTTTATTTTTATTTATTTTATTTATTTTAAGTTTATTACTTTGGTTATTAATTTTTCTAATTTTCATTATTATAATTATTTGTTTTGATTAAATGTTAAATAATGAAAATTAGAATAATTATAACCAAAGTAATTAAACTTAAAATAAAATAAAATAAATAAAAGTTACAATTCATATATGTAAGAGTCGGCTTCTATATAAAAAATTTCTAAGTTTTTGTATATATACTCTCGTCGGAGGATTCTTCTCTCAAAATAACTATCATTCATATTCTGTCAATTTTGGTCCTGATGATGGACCCCCTTTGGGGCTCGAAACGTCGACATAAGAAACATAATATTGTGGATAATCTGGATCATGCCAATCCAAAAAACTACCACAGAAGCTTAAAGTCTAACATAATCAATATAATTATCATAATTTGTTGAATTGATTATTTCATGTGGTTACATATAAAAGAAAAAAAAGAGTAAAATAATTAAAGAGCACAATGAGAAAAATACAAATTATTACACATCTAATATTACTAGTTAAGTGTAGAAATTCTCGTTGTAGATCAACAAATTATGCAATGTACTAAAGAAAAATACAAGATTTACTTCTACAACAAACTTTGCAGAAGCTTAATCGAATATGAGAAAGATCAACGAGAACACATATAACTGAGAATGAGAAATCAATCACACATAACACAAAAGAAATAACCCGAGGAAAGCCTCAGCCTAAAACCCCAATCTCTGTATTATCATACAAGTGGAAATATGTTTAAGTTACAAAAGGAATCAGCTCTCAAGCTATCATGCTCTCTCTGCAATCAAACAATACAGCTCACAGACTGAATAGACACAGTATATGTCCTCCTTAAGCCCTCCAAACCTCCTATTTCCTTGCGCTATTTTTCTTGGGGTCCAGTGATGCCAGATGTGTGATTTGGCCTCATCAAACTCACAAAACCTGAAGAAGTAATTGTGCAATCCTCAAGGAAAGAATTCCTTCTGCATGCAAGAGATATTCACAATGGAATATTCTAGCAATTGATAGTACATTATCCCTCCATCTGATCTCAATTGGGTCTCTATCTAAACTAACATGCATGAGTTATTTATGAGAGAATATTCAGTTATCCGAAGTGCAGCAGTTACATGCATGCATGCATTAACTAACTGAACTCACAATTAATTCAACAAACTATTTGAATTAATCTAACTAGACTTGACTCAGTTAACTAAGCCAACTAATTACAACTTAATATTACAACTCATACTTATCTCTTTAACTGGTTGATAAATTCCTCAATTAATAGAGAAATTGTTGCATGTCCCCGCATAGACTTCATGTTTGATTTTCTACAACTAATTAACTCAATGTGAATTAATTAATTATTATACAAACAACTGCTAAGATCAAATTCGAATTTTACTTCTCAATTCTAGTTCAGGAACTAACTAAAATAGGAAGGTATCCTGAAATGCTATTTATAGCAGTACTAAATTTAGCACTTCTATATTTAGCATTTCTTGTTGCTATTTTCTGTAGGTTTTAACCCTGTATAGAAATTACCTGCATACAAACTCTGAAAGACAGAAAATAAACAATGTGAGATCATAACACATAAAACACATATACACAGAGATTTTCCCCTAGATTCCAAAACCGAAACTACCAGCGTGATTTTTCATTGTATTCCTTTCAATGTTACAATACATATTTATACATGCCGAAGCATCCAATACCATGGAACGAAAACCATCGCGTCCAAAACCATGGAACGAAAACCATAGACAGGTTCACCCAACCTAATATAGGGTCCAAAAAAAATTTGCACAGGGTGCTGCCCTGGACCTCGTAGAGGGGGGCTACCCACCCCCCTCAAACCCCCCGAATACGGGGGGCTGTCACCCCCACTGTGACCCCCCTATTGCACAATGGGAAAACTAAGGGGGGCTCTGCCCCCCCTCTAACCCCCCAGTTCACTACGTAGGTTAGTCGTGGAAAGAATATAACACACCCCATCATTCTGCCACTTGTTGTTTTCTTTCCACAGGGGGCCACGGGATAGTTTAGTCATTTTTCCAGCCCTGAAATGCCCAATGTTTCTCTACACCAAGAGAACTTCTTAGAGCTCACAGATTTTGTCAATGCATCTGCAGTATTCTTCAAAGTGTCCACCTTTACCAGCAACACCTTTCTGTCTTCTATCATATTCCCTCACAAAGTGATATTGAACATCAATGTGCTTTGTCTTTTGAATGGTAAGCAAGGTTCTTTGCCAAGAAAATGCACTTTGGTTTCACAGTCTATCCTTATAGCTCCCTGTACTAACCCCATACTTGAACACAATCTCTGCAACCAAACTACTTCCTTGCTTGTATGAGTGGCTGCCATGTATTCCACCTTTATAGTTGATAGTGTCACTACAGATTGTTTCTTACTCATCCAACTGACTGCTCCTCCAAATAGGTTAAACACATACCCACTTTTACATCTTCTCTGATCCAAATCTACAGCCTATTCTACATCAAAAAAGCCATGAATATCCAAAGCTCTGTCCAATCCTCGTCTTCCTTGGTAGCACAAACCATAATCACTAGTGCCACGAAAATACCTGAAAACCCACTTCACTACTATCCAATGCTCCTTCCCTAGTTTTGACATAAACCTGCTCAATACTTCCACTACATGTGCAATGTTTGGTCTAGTACAAACCATTGCATACATCAGGCTACCAACTGAACTTGCATATGGAACACGAGACATATCCTCTTCCTCTTCTTGTGCCTTGGGACACTGTTCAGCAGATAATTTTACACCTACAGGAATAGGAACCTTCACCAGTTTACTATCCTGCATATTAAACCTCTACAATATTGTCTCAACATACTTCCTTTGGTTTAACCAAAGTTTCCTCTTTGCCCGATCTCTTTTAATTTCCATACCCAAAATATAGTTTGCAGCACCAAGATCTTTCATGTCAAATTTGGAGGATAATTGGGTCTTCAAATCCTGGATAATTTCTTTGTCATTTCCAACCACCAACATACATCCACATACAAGACTAGATAAATAACATGGTCACCAATTAATTTGAAATACACATAGTCCCCATAAAGCCAAGTCCCCGTACAAATGTATCAAATTTTGATACCACATCCTTGGTGAATAGTTTACCCCATACAGAGACTTGCATACCAGTTCTTTATTACCCTTCACCGCAAAGCCTTCAGGTTGCTTCATGTAGATATCCTCTTCCAGATTCCCATGAAGAAATGTTGTCTTCACATCCATCTCTTCTACCTCAAAATCAAAAGCAGCAGCAACAGATAAAAGTAATATAATACAAGTTACCTTGGAAACAGGAGAAAAAATATCACAAAAATCAATTCCCAACACCTGGGAATAACCTTTTGCTACCAATCAAGCTTTGTATTTCTCCACCTTTCCTTCTGCATTTATTTTCTTCATGAGCACTCATTTGCTGCCAATGGGTTTCCTCTTAGCCGGCAACTCCACCAGATCTCAAGCCTCATTTTTGTGCAAAGATGTCATTTCATCAACCATGGCCTCTTTTCAAATTTTTTCATCCTCTGAATCTACTGCTTCCTTCACAGTTCTGGGATCATCATCAGTAATAGATAGAGAAAAATTTGAACAAAAAGCATATGGCTATACCTTTCTGGCTACCTTCTTTCTCGAACTGATCTTCTTACACTCAGAGTTTGTGGCTCTTCATCCTCTGATTCCTCCTCTACTATAGAGTCTAATTCTTCCTCCTTTAGCTCAAACTCTATCTTCTCAGGTTCCTTTCATTGGACTTCATGTTTAATAAAATCTTTTACCTCTCAGAACACCACATCTTAGCTATACACAACCTTCCTTGTTGCTGGGTTCCAAAGCTTATAACCCTTTAAACCATCTTTATACCCAATAAAGATGCACTCTTTAGATTTACAATCCAACTTGGTTCGTTTCTACATTGGAGCATGTACATATGCATCACATCCAAATACCCTCAGTTGTGAAAGAGAGGGTTTCTTACCAATCCATACCTGTTGTGGAGTCTTATCCTCCAACGCTGATGAAGGTGATCAGTTGACCAGGTAACACGCTGTCTCCACCACCTCTGCCCAGAATTTCGATCCTAACTCGACACCACTGAGCATGTTTCTTGCCCTTTCCATCAACGTCTTGTTCATTCTTTTTGCAACTCCATTTTGCTCAGGTGTATATGGAGTAGTATTTTTCCGTGCTATACCACACTTCTTACATAATTCTTCAAATTCCTTACTGCAAAACTCTCCATCGTTATCTGTCCTCAACACCTTTATCTTCTTCTCTATCTGGTTTCCCACCAGAGCCTTAAATTCTTTAAACATGTCAAAGACTTCAGATTTCCTCTTAAGGAAATATATCCATGTATTCCTTGAGAAGTCATCTATAAATGATACATATTACACAGACTTACCTAGTGATGGAACCTTCACAAGTTTAAACACATCACCATGCATAAGCTCTAATATCTGTTTCACCCTCTTACCACCAGAGGGGAAACTCACCAGATTATGCTTCCCATATACACAATTTTCATAGAAATCAAAGTCCAGAGAGCTATTACTCATACCTTCTACGATACCTTTATCATAATGTATTCAGAGGCCCTTCTCTCCAATATGTCTAGGCCTTTGGTGCCACAACATGGTCTTGTCTCCAGAGAGCACTAGATTTTCTGCTCCACCTTCAGGAACCATAGAACTATTGCACCCATCAACAATAGTGCTACCTTACAGCTTCTACAGAGTTCCAGTCCGAACTCCCCACATCAATACTAGTGCTCCCCAAACCATCTTGCAGGTCTCCTTCTCGAACACTGTTTTTACACTTGCATCATCCAATTTACTTACAGAAATCAAATTTCTGGCCAATGTAGGAGTATGAAGAACACTTAGAAGTGTTCTAACCCTTCCACCTTGCAACTTCAACTTTAATTTTCCACGACCAATGATTCTAGCCTTCCTGTCATCCCACAAGAAGACATCACCACCATCGTATTTCTCATACTCGCAGAACCACTCTCTATGGGGAGTGAAGTGAAAGGATGCACCAAAGTCAATCAACCATGCCCTATGATCTACATGTGTACTTGAAGAAGCCAAGTACACATCTCCACCTTCATCTGAGGTGGTTTTTACCTCTAGAGAAGGAAAATCATCAGATCCCTTTCCTTTATCAAGAGCTTTAGATTTATAGTCCCTTTTGAAGTGCCCTTCGTTTTTGCATTTCCAGCACACCACCTTTATTGGTTTTCCTAGAGATTTAGACCTCCCTCTAGATTTATATCTCCCACTCGATGACTTATTTTTGTTTATGTTCTGGGATCGTCCTCGTATAGACAAGGCATCACCATTCTAGCTCTCCATATTTTTCCATCTCATCTCCTCTGTTAGCAAGGATGAGACTATTTCATCAAAATGCAAGGCAGTTGCATTGGTACCTATTGCAATAACCAGACTATCGCATGAATCTGGTAGAGGACACAACAAACTAATGCACTTATCTTCATCTGAAATTTTAATATCAATAGATGCTAATTGACTTACCACAATATTAAATGCTTTCAAATGCTCTATCAGTGAGTCTCCATCTTTCATCCTCAGGTTATACAACTTTTTCCGCTAGAACAGTTTATTCACCAGAGACTTATATTGGTACAAAGTCCCTAACTTTTCCCAAAAAGCCTTCGCCGTAGCTTCCCATGATACATTTGGCAATACTGAATTTGAGACACACAATCATATTGTGCTCTTTGCCTTTTGATCCAACTTCTTCCATTCTTCATCGGACACTCCCATTGGTTTAGTACCCAGATCTACCATGATTCACTAAACTTTATCCACCAACAGATCCTCTATCTTGAGTTTCCGTAACTCAAAACTCTGACCATTAAATTTCTCGATCTCTATCTTTCCACTGCTCACAATCTTCTTTCACCACCAGAATCGATCTCATTGATCTCCCACTGAACAAGGTCTACCACAGGCCCAAGCGAAACCCCTCAGCAACAAAGGCATCCCCTTGAAGCCAAAATAGCTCTAATAACATATGTAGGTTTTAACCTTGTACAAAAATTACCTGCATACGAATTCTGAAACACAAAAAATAAACAATGCAAGAGCATAACACATAAAACACATATACACAAAGATTTTCCCTTGGATCCCAAAACCGAGACTACCAGCTTGATTTTTCATTATATTCCTTTCAATGTTACAATACATATTTATACATGCCGAAGCATCCAATACCATGGACTGAAAACCATCGGCAGGTTCGCCCAACCTAATATAGGGTCCAAAAAAAATTTCCTGGGGCACTGCCCTAGACCCGGTAGATGGGGGGTATCCACCCCCCTAAAAACCCCGAGACAGGGGGGGCTGCCGCCCCCACTGTCCCCCCCCCACTACGCAATCGGCACAATGAAGGGGGGGCTCCGCCCCCCCTCTAACCCCCCAATTCACTATGTAGGTTAGTCGTGGGAAGAATATAACACAACCCAACATTTTCAACACCCTCTCAACAAGAAAGGGATTATCAATAACCCTAATCCTCTCTCTGTGGAACTCAAACTTTCATTTGGAAAATGCCTTATTCAAAATATCTGCATCTTATTCCTCGGTCGAAACAAACAACAATAACATGATCCTTTTGACCACATAGTCTCGAATATGGTGATACTGGATATGAATGTGCTTGGACTTGTCATGAAAAACTAGATTCTCAAAGAGTCTGATACAACTCTTATTATCGCAGTAGATCACAGTTGGATCCATCCTCTGACCGAACAATCCCACTAGAATCTTCCACATTCAAATGGCCTCACATGTAGCCTGACTAACAGCCATGTATTCAACCTCTGCTGAGCTAAGTGCAATTGACCTCTATTTCCTATTGTACAAGGAAACTATAGCTGAACCAAGGTTGAAGATTCCTCCAGAAGTTCTCTTCCAGACTGATGGACTCCTTGCCCAATCCACATTTGTGAGCCCTGAAGCTTCGCTCCCTTTGTCCATCTGTACCACAATCTGAACTGATATGTGCCTCTGAGGTATCTCAACACATGCTTTGCTTCCTTCCAAAATAGCTTGGTAGGCTGAACCATAGCTTGACTCAACTGGTTCACCGTAAAGCATAAGTTGGGTCATGTGTTCTCCAAATAAATCAGTGAACCCACCAGCTACCGATAAATAGTAGCAACTACTACCTCACCTGAGGTAGCATCCTCCTTCCTCCTGTTCCTAGCTAGAGGAGTCTGCATGAACTTGCACTTCTCCATGTGAAAGCACCTGAGTATCTCATTGGCATACTTGCCTTGAAACACAAATACTTCACCATCTTTCTGCCACACCTCCATGCCTAGAAATTAGTGCATAAGACCCATGTATTTCATTTCGAACTCTCTTGCAAGGTCCTCCTTGCAAGACTATATTTGTTGATCATCACCTGTCAAAATTAGGTCATCGACATAAAGAAAAATGATCAATGGTTTACCCTCTACCATGATGTGGTAAAGGCTCACATCTTCTTCACTCTTAGTGAAGCCCAACCTAATGAAATAGTTGTTGATCCTAGTGTAGCAATCACGTGGTGCTTGCTTCAGACCACATAAAGCCCTCTTGATTTGGCACACATGCGACTCCTGATAGAAGGTCTCGAAACCCTCTGGCTGCTCAATGTACACCTCCTCCTCAATCTTCCCATTGAGGATGTTGTCTTCATGCCCATCTGGTGGATCTTCCAACTCATCTGAGCTAATAGTGCCAACATTGATCTAATCAATGAGTACCTTGCTATGGGAGCAAAAGTCTCATCGTAGTCAATACCCTCAACCTGTGAGAAACCTCGAGCAACAAACCTTGCCTTGTGTTTCTCAACATTGCCATCAACTGCCTACTTTACTTTTTAAATCCATCCAGAATTCACCACTAACTTACCCTGAGATCTTGGGACAACATCCCAAACTGTTCCGAATGATAGAGTCATACTCCTCTACCATTGCATCAACCTAGACTGGTTGCTGCACTGCCTCCTCGAATGAAGAAGGTTCGGTATCTACACACTCCCCAACTAGGGCCATGTACCCAGTGTACTGCTCAGGTGACCTCCTCTGTCTGCGCTAACAAGATGGTTGTCCCACATTCTCCCACGCATCCAGCATCAACCTGTCAGCTTCCCTTGTGCATTTCCACCGACCTCTAGAAGTCATAGAATGAGTGGATGTATCCACTCCTAGATCCTCTGCATGCGGCTACTCAACATCAATGTGAGGCTCCTCCTCCTTAGGAACCGAAAGTTCCTCCTCTACATGCAACTTGATCTCCCTCTCAAGTGATAATCGTATGGCTTTCTGCTCATCGAACTTCAGATCCCTACGTAGCACTATCCTCTGACTAGTAGGTAGGTGCTCCCAATAGTTGTGAGGTGTATCCGTGTAACCCACAAGTATTCCCAACTTAGCTGTTGGATCAAGCTTCTTCAGGACATCTTTGATTACATGACAGTAAACTGATGATCCAAAGATTCAGAAGTGACTCACATATGGTCGCTTCCCAAAAAAGGCCTCCATAGGTGTCTTCATTCCCAGTATACAGTGCGGGCTTCTGTTCTGCAAGTATACTGTTATATTGCATGCCTCAGCCCACAAATGCAGTGGTAGGATTTGTTCATGCAACATTGGTCGAGCTGCTCCCATAATTGATCTGTTCTTCCATTTGGCCACCCCATTTTGCTATGGTTTATGGGGTGCCATCAATTCCCGTTTAATTCCTTCTGCAGCGCAGAAGTCTTGAAACTGTTGGGAGACATACTCTCCACCATTGTCACTACACAAGGCTTTTATTTTATTTCCATATTCTTTCTTTGCCAAGGCTTTAAACTCACAAAACCTCAAGAAGGTCTAATCCTTCTTTTGCATAAAGTGGATCTAGCATCTATGAGAAAAATCATCAATAAAAATAACATAGTACCTTTGTTTAGTAGTGGAAGCTGTAGAGAAAGTTCCACAAACATCTGAGTGAAATTGCTCTAAGATTGCTCTAGCTCTACTGTCTCAATTCAGAAAGGAATATTTTGTATACTTACCCAAGCTACAACCTTTGCATGTATTCGTCTGGTCAAGTTTTCCCTTGGGTAATCCAGTAGAAATCTCTGCATGATCTTCAGGGCTCCATGGTGCAAGTGGCCCAGTCTTCTATGCCATTGCTCGCCAACATCTTAGCTCTACACCATCTCAGCTTTGGAACTCAATGTAGTACAGTCGTCTACCTCCATCTTGTAAAGATTCTTTACTTGAATCCCGATTCACTTTGTCTATCCAGTAATGATATGCCTTAGGAATACCTTTCCTTTACTAAAGACTACATCATAGCCTTTATCTTCTAGCATAGTGACAGACACAAGATTCTTCTTCAGACCTGGTACATACTTTACATCAATCAAGGTGAGGGGAGCTCCATGCTCCCTTTGAAACACAACTGTACCTTCACCTAAAAAATGGTACCTTCCATCATCGCCCATCTCGATCTGCATCTGGAGATCCTTATCCTCCAAGGTACTAAAAAGATTCATGTCACCTGACATTTGGAATGAAGCTCCACTGCCCAGGTACCACACACATCCCACCATGGATGAATCTATGCATGCAATAAGCAAGAAATCCAACTCAAACTATGAGGCCAGTGCCTCACCATCAGATCCCTTCGAGGAACCCTTCTTGGATTTCTTCTAAGGACAATTCATAGCATAATGGCCCACTTCATGATAATGAAAGCATCGCACTTTCAATTTGTCAAACTTCTTCCCATCATGGGAAGAACCGGATTTGGGACGGGACACCTTCCATTTCCCTTTCCTTGCCCTAATCACTAAGGCTAGACTTTCCTCATCTTCTTGCTTCGATGAGGATCCATCTCTGGTGCTTCCTCTTATCTCCTCCTACATCAGATTTGACCAAAGTCATTCCCAATCTGGCGGTTTTTCTCTTCCATTAACTGAGTCTTGGTAGCTATCCCAACTCTTAGGAAGACTGAGGAGTGCAAGACTCACCATGTCATCATCAACAGCCGTGATACCTATACTTCCAAGCTCATCCCTGCAAGTGGTGAGCTTTTTCAGATATGTAGAGATCATGTCGCCCTTTTCACACTTGATTTTCTGAAGCTTGTCATTCAATGCTAGCTTCCTCTAATCGTTGTTGTTCTAATATAGATCTTTCAATGTTTTCCACATTGAGAATGGTGTCTCTTTCCCATGGAGACTCTTGACTATGTGGTCTCTAACTCCCTCTAGAAGGATTCTCCTTGCTCTAGCCACACATTCCTTCCATTCCACCAATTGAGTAGCATCAGTCGGCTTGGGGACTCTTGATCAATGAATTCCTTTAGACTGTTATCCTCTAATACTTCTTCCATACGATCCTTCCAGGGTATATAATTCGAGCTACCATCAAGGGCATACTCGTGTCTTAAACCGCTGAACGCCATTGGTGAAGTTGAGATGTGATAAGAACTTGATTTCTATATTCAAGAACCTCAAACTTTGAACTTCTCCCTTCTTGTATACAGTTCTCTCTGTTGATCACCATTGCGCTGATACCATGTAGAAATTCCCACCGTAGATCAACAGATTATGCAATGTACTAAAGCAAAATACAAGATCTACTTCTACAACAAATTTTGTGGAAGCTTAATTTAATATGAGAAAGATCAATGAGAACACATATAATTGAGAATGAGAAATCAATCACACATGACACAGAAGAAATAACTGGGGGAAAGCATCAGCCTAAAACCCCAATCTATGTGTTGTCATACAAATGGAAATATGTTCAAGTTACAAAAAGAATCAGCTCTCAAGCTATCCTACTCTCTCTCCAATCAAACAATACATCTCACATATTGAATAGACACAGTACATGTCCTCCTCAAGCCCTCCAAACCTCCTATTTCCTTGCACAGTTTTTCTTGGGGACCAATGATGCCACATGTGTGAATTGGCATCATCACACTCACAAAACCTGAAGAATTAACTGCGTAATCCTCAAGGAAAGAATTCCTTCTGCACGCAAGAGATATTCACAATGGAATATTCTAGCAACTGATAGTACATTGTCCCTCCATCTGATCTCAACTGGGTCTTTGTCTGAATTGACATGCATGAGTTATTTATGAGAGACTATTTAATTATCTGAAGTGCAGCAGTTACATGCATGCATGCATTAACTAACTGAACTCACAATTAATTCAACAAACTATTTGAATTAATCTAACTGGACTTGACTCAGTTAACTGAGCCAACTAATTACAACTCAATATTACAACTCATCCTTATCTCTTTAACTGATGGATAAATTCCTCAATTAATGGAGAAACTGTTGCACGTCTGCACATAGACTTCATGTTTGATTTTCTACAACTAATTAACTCATGGTGAATTAATGAATTATTTTACAAATCGCTGCTAAGATCAAATTCGAATTTTTCTTCTCTATTTTAGTTCAAGGACTAACTAAAATATGAAGGTATCCTGAAATGTTATTTATAGCAGTACTAAAATTAGCACTTCTATATTTAGCATTTCTTGTTGCTATTTTCAACATTAAGTTTTGCAATATTTATTTAGTAATTTAACACATATTTATGTGAAAAGAAAATTAAGTGGTTTCATGTGAAAACTGTATGACGTTTTATATGTGCGTGTAGATATGGCTTGGAGTACACTCTAAATTTGTTAAGAGATCATCTTCCTTAGACGTAAGGAAATAGGTTAACCACCCAAGACCTAGAAGCATATAGCAGGAGTGAAAGAATACCCCTTATGCACCACCAATGACTAATTACATGTGGTGTAGCTTTCCTTGAATAGCAACATGAGCCAACCTACATTTGTGGATAGTAGCTAGTGATGGTTGTCCCCACTATTGGCTTGACAATTGAGTTATGACAGGTTTTCCTGTTGTTATATATATGTGTGTGTGTGTGTGTGTGTGTGTGTCTATACATGTATATATACATGTATATATACATACATATATATACATAATATATATATATATATATATATATATATATATATATATATATATATATATATATATATATATATATATATATATATATATATATATATATATATATATATATATATATATATATATATACATATAATGTCTTACAAATAACTACTTAATATAAACGATATATAATTTCATGTACTCTTAATGTAGAGGGACTGCAAAACTTGAACTTATAACCTCTCAGTAATCTTTCCTTGAAACTAGCTAGTTCAAAATGATAGACTTAACTCAATAAACTTATAAGAATATAGATAAATACATGCATGCATACATACATACAAACATGTATGTTTTTATATGTGCACACACACAAACACACATATGTATATATTTATGGATGTATTTTTTAGCAAATACACATATAAATTGATCACCAAATTCACACTATCAATATAATCACTTCATATTTTCAATCACCACATAAAACTAAATCATCTCATATAAAATGTGTTATAGCCATATTTTTCACCTTATCATTCTACATGAGATACATACCCATTTGCCTAGTTGAGACACATGTGTATATCTATGCACACCCACACCTCTCTAACACATGTATGTATGTATGTATGTATGTATGTATGTATATACATATATGTTTACTGGGTTAATTCTATTAATTTGAACTAGCCAATTTCAAGGAAAGACGTTGAGAGGTTATAGGTTTAGGTCTTGTAGAGACCCTCTGCATTAGGAGTGCATGAACTTCATTACCATTTATATCAAGTACGCATTATTTACACATTCCCCGCACACACACAAATATCACACCATATGCATTTTCAATGTTATTTCTTTTACATTAAACCAACTTGAAATTTATTAATATAAAGATATGTTAAATTACTAAAATAAATCATGCAAAAATTGACAAATATAATTACCTATGTAACTTGTTTTCTTCTAATTATTCTCTTACTTTATCCATTTTACTCTTACTCTTATATGCCACTGATATGAAATAATCAATTTAATAGATGATGATGATTTTGTTGAATGAGTTTAAGTGCACTCATGTTTTCCTTTCAAAATTATAAGGATTTTAGGAAATTTTACAACAGCTAAAGAAATGACACCACCCTAAGCCTCTTAGTTAAGAGAATAGATTTTTACTTAATGTAATAGGGCCATATCTATTAAATAATACAAAATAGGAAATAAATTATGAAATCAATAAATGTAAATAGTCTCATTGAAGAAGGTCCACTAGTTATACATTAAAGCCTCATTGATAGAGGTCCACTAGGTGGTTAGGGTTTTGGTCAATTAGAAACTATAGTATGGTAGTAGAAACTATGTAATCAATTTACGAGTCAATATTAGCATATATGGAGTTTTGGTTATTTGGAGGTTAGCCCACTGAGGAGGTGAGTGAATACTGCATTTAACTCAAAAAAATAATAAAATTTTATTATAACGGTTATTTAAAAATTCTAGTTTTATTTATGACTTTCTCTAATTATATTTTCCCCTATCTTTATTTGGATAATTCATTTTCAAGTGTCAAAGAACACCTTAAGTGGTATTGGAGAACTTTCATGCACCATCACACAATCAAATTTTATTAAAATCATTTAAGTCTAGAGGTGTGTTTTTACCCCTTTACATAACACAAATATATATGATTTAATAAGCAAGTTTGTGCTTGGGGAATATTACACATAGAAAATAAGTGGATTCACCTAGTTTTATAACCTTGTAAATTTTGTTGGTAATTCTTCGTGTATAAATACCACATTGAAGATCACTTTTTTTATATGGATTTTTCCTCCACATACCCTTAAGTATATCAAAATCCCCATATATGCACTTAAAATAGTCCTTACTCAATCCTGTTGTCCATATTATTGCTATAGTACATTTGAGAGCACACAAGGAGATCACTCTCATCTACTAGGAAATTGGGTAGTACAACTACGTGTATGGTTTATCTACCTTAGCTAGTTCCATGAAAGACTTGGCCACATAATATTTTGGGAAACCTTAGATATACTAGAGAGGGATATTAGTTGGAACTCATTTTTCCTTAGGAACCTACAAGTTGTAGCTTCTATAATATAAGAAATGAAATTCCTTCAAATTTTGTAGTATTAGGAATTTGTGAATTTTGTTAGTGTAATAATACTCAAATAGTAGTGTAATCCCATTAGATGTATATACAGGTTCCCAAATTATCATTATGGGAGTTGTATCTCAAAAGACTCCCTATTTGATGCTAATCTCCATGTTGTAACTCTCCAATCTTTTTTGTTGTTGTATATCTAAAAATATAGTTGCTTGTGACCCATATCCATAGATTCCTCTCAAGACATTGATTAAGTCATACAAGCTCTTAGATAACCTATCTAATGTAAACTATGGTCCTATGTGGCACACTTATGAGATTTTAGTGATGGAAGAAACATATAAAATGGATCAACCTCTCACCCTATCAATCTATACTCCCACTCAATTAGTTAGCATTCTCCAAATACAAATAATTTTGATGGGCTATGGAATGTGTCCCTTTGAATGTAGTAATGTCTACGTTATGTTGGAATAAATTGTAATTCTATGTAAAATATGTATATCCCACATTCATCATGGAATAAATACTATCGTAATAATTATTATATAATAATGTGAAATTACATTATCCCACATATATTGCTAGGATGCAATTCCTCCATATCTCTTCGTATATAATATAGTTGAGTGGTTTCCATGAAAAACAAATAAGAATATCAAATTATTAGATTTGTAGAAGGTTAAAGAATTTATGGAGGTCCTCTATATAATATTGGAGATGTTTGAAGCTAATAAATATAATATTATCTTCCTTTGGATGTTTCCCTAAGGGTTTTTCCATTCAAAGATCGACCTAGAATGATTAGAGGGTTTTTCCATTCGAAGATCAACCTAGAATGATTAGGGCCTAGGTCAAATTGGTGAAGGAAATAAAAATAGTTATATTAAGCTCCCTATATTGGTCTTGACCAACTCAAGTGATGTCTCTCAAATGACACTAAGAGTTACCCCCAATGAGAATCGATATGGTGACATAATGTTTATCTCAGGTACCCTCACACTTTCCACCATGGTCCCCTAGGTAGGTTTCATAAAGAATGGAAACTAAGAACCACCTTGTAATTAATTGATTAGGGGGATAGTCATGGGTCAAGACCATATACATGGGTAGTGTAAATAATCCCAAAACACGAGGGTTTTCTCATATTGGACCTAGTGCCCTCAAGAGATCCCTATACATGAATAATCGAGCCAGCAGTAGAAAACAATGAAGAGGGTATATCTCTCCATTGAGTGCCTAATAAAACCTAGGGTTTAAATCTTATTTCAAAGGATATTGCCAACAATAGTATACACAATAGGGTATTTTTTACCCACTCTAGTGATCTCTAGTTTCAATTTTGTTACCTTTAATAGTTTACTCTCCAATCCTATTCCAATGACATACACCCTATATATTAGCACTTAAATTTTAGTAGGCTATCATTACTTAAAGGGAGTGTGGTGAAATTGTAATGGGTTTTTCAATACTTTGAACAATCCCTAAATATAAACAGTATATGATATATGCACTTTCTTTTTAATTTAATGAAAATTAGTCTAAGGGATAAGGATAGAAATATTTTTATTTTTTCAAGCAACAAAATGCACCTCACACTCTCTGAATAATCACTCAATATATTCAAATCTTCAAATATAGCTAATCACTATTTCACTATTGTCAATTTAAGGTCACTAAATTTAAATTTTCACCCACAAGTACTCAAAAGCACTAAAGTAGACCTTTGATAAGGGAAAACGTGTGGCAAATAAATCACAAATATATAAAATGAAAAGGAAATACAAATTTATGGCACGACCATGTTGGCCAAAGAAACCAATCCCTAAATGTTTCTACAAAGAAAACAAACCCAAACTTATAAAGAAAAAAGAAACTATAAATGAGTTTAAGTTTCCTTAATTTTTCTTAAAAAAAACTAGAAATGGGTATTTATCAAATAACCAAATTCTATTTTAGATGCTCGTTATCTTATTTGCATAAGTTATCACTAAACTAGTCATTCAAGCATCAAAGGTATACAAGCTCATACAAGTGATACAAAATAGAGTCCCTAATCCACTTCAAATGATTAGATCTGATGGTGAATGAGGGTTGTGGACGTGATCCAAGAGATATATCTCTCTCGCTCGGACTGAGAAAATATAGGTACAATCTCTAATAGGGAGTCACATATTTTTGTGTTACTAAAAGGTCATTTACATAACTCATTTGTAGTATATAGTGTCCAACTAAGAATTACTAACTACTTATTGCTACTCTATTAAGTGCAATAGGAAATGAGTGCAAACAAATCACTTTATTTGTAAAGAGATAGAGTGATGAGGGTCCTGATAAAAAGATTCCATTATTGAAGCTTCGATATAAATTATCATGGATGGATCTGGTCCAAAAAAAGACAAAAATGACATAGGAATTACCAGATAATTTTGAAGACATCAAGTAAACCAAGAAATATAGCAAAGTGAAGGAGAAATAAAATATTTTACCTCGATGGAGTTTCCAATTATGTTTTCCTAAAAATTTCCCTTTCGTAAAGGATTTGTTTCTCCATATACCTTGCACTTAGACCTACCAAACAATGTGGTAAAAGGTATGAAATGTTCTCCTAGATCTAAGGCACAATATACATTGTATAAATGAAAAGAGAGGATGAGTGTGTGTACCTTTTTCTTTCACTTCTTGATGTGAGATATAAGTATACTAACTTCATAAAACCTTTCTCCAACTCCTATAGATCCCATTTCTATTTCTCACATGTGCAACACATACATATAAAAGGTAAAGAATTGAAGTCCTGTTTGCAAACATGAACTTGTTAGTATTAGCAATATGCCTAATAGGATAACAATGAAATCTAATGTTAGATCACACATAAAAAGATTAAAAATGGGTAGAAACATTCATAGCATATTTATTAACAAAGGAATGTGTTACATATACCTTGGTCTTTTCACATCCTTCCTATATTCCTCACCTCCTTCTCCTCCTCGACAAACATGCAATGATCGGGCTCCTTACAACAATACAAAGAGATGGCCTTGAGAATTCCAATAGCATAAGGATAAAATTGTTTGTGTTTTTACTCTCCTTCTCCCCGCTAGAAGGGTCTTGTTATATATTCTTCTCATAGATCATGAAGGATGAATTTGGACACCTATAACCAAGAGAAATCAGCATAAAGGCTTCAATTACTGTCTCATTTCTAGCTCATTTTATCACAGTTTGAGTTGAGCATCTTGGGAAACACAATTCTAGAAGATTTGATCCTTCATTGCCCCTTTGTTAAAGTTAACCTATTATGTCCCGGATGCGGGTGTTTGACAGCTCGGAGAGTATGCAGATGGCGTTTCACGTGGGCAGGTGTCAGCCCCAACACGCCACGAGTTATGAGGTAGGTCAGGTGAGCTGGTCTCACACAAGCCTATTAATGGAGGCATTTACTTCTTCCATCTGTTGCCTGGTTAACTATGCTATGGCGCTCCATAAGCGAATTGCTCCCACAGCTTTGTTGCATTCCTCTGCAGCTTCATGGATTACAGCGTTGTATGTCTCTTTGAGCTTCTCTGCAAGTGAACTTAGGCCCGTCAGTCCCTTTCAGGTACCAGGATCTTATGGGTCAATTGATGTTCGGTTGTCACCTCGCTTAGGATACTCTTCTCTGCACATTCACTCTCTTGACCATTCTCTTAACATTGCAATGTCGTGTGAACGACCAAGGATGGGGAGCAGATGTGGTGGCTCCCGAGGCCGCGTGGCCTCTCAGTGATCCTCGGACACGTTGGAACCTAGGCGGAGCAGTCCCCTGGCCACCAGAAGCGGAAGTGTCAGGGGTCGTGGGAGAATTGGGAGGGTTGACTGTGAGCATGCTGCTCATCCCACTGTGCATTATCGCATCCTGTATTCTCTCGCCAACTCCACTTTCGTAGTATCTGTCACCATAGAAAAATGTGAAGGAAATAGGGGCACGGGAGCAACCCATCCTGAAGCACTCGCAGAACAGAGGATGGCAAATCCGGTGGAAAATCAGCACTAGGTCATGGGAGGTGCTTCGCTGATGAATCTGGCTGTCCCTACCAGTCCAAGTACGCCAGCACGTGGTGAACCTACAGGCTTGGCAATTCCTCATTCTGACTCGGAGGACTCTCTTCAATTTGGGTGCAGGGTCGTCGAGGAGCCTTACACCTCTGAGGATGAATGATCCAGCCAGGGTTTTCGCCCCTGCAGTTTCTAAAGTAGGCACTCCACTCTGTTTTGATTCTCGCAGTTATTGCTTGTCTCAGGTCTCTGTCTGTCAATGTGTTGTTTATGGTCAGCACTGTGTCATGTCTGTCAATGTGTCGTCTTAGTTTTTGTATAGCACTGTGTCGTGTCGAAGGTGTAGTCAAAATACTACTGAAGGTTCACACTGTACTGGAATCATGATCTTTTTGTAACATGCCAAATTCAGGGCAGAACTTTCAAGGCCATGGCCTTGATGTAATATTTTTGTATCAATAATAGGAGTAGACAGATTGAGAAAAAAAAAAGGTTAATCTATTATGTAAAAGTTTCATCGGTCTGTTATAATTAAAAAGTAGTGATGCTATACTAAGTTATTAAGGATAGATAGTGATGAGGCTTAAAATCAAATCTTTCCAAGGATGTGGGAAAGGCATATCAACCTCAACTTGTGTGACTTAAAGATAGTTTTTTATCAAATCTTAAGGGTGGAAAATAAGCTAATAACATTGTAAAGCTGGAAACTTTTGTAAGTAATGAGGTTATGATCCTAGCTTGCTCATGGGCATATGGCCTTAATATTTTTAATTGTGTAGCACACTAGGCTACTAGGTGATTTGGATCATGTCTCTTAATTCTTCCATACAAGAGTGTGGTTTTACCCCACATCCTTTATCTTCTGGATGAACATTATCCAACATCCCCACCCATGTTAGGAGAGAAGGAAGCACGAGTAAAAGAAGTAGTCTATCATTCCATGGCGTATTATGGGTTAAAAATGAATGATTGGTTTTTAGCAACTCTAAACAAACCCAAAATGATTGTGATGTTTCTTATGAAATATGATGCTTATACAAAAATATACTATTATGTTTTCTTTGGAATTTCCTTTCACACACTTTGAGGGTGTGCTAGTTTATCTTATTCTCAATGTTATAGTTCCATTAAAGCTTTTGATCAATATCGATTCTAAAATATTTGTATGAAATAATTTCCTCCAAGCTATTTCTATCATACATGAAATTAGTGTAAATGATCATTTTAAATTTTATTTCCATAACTTTTAACATGTTGATGTTAATAGTTATACCCTTACTAAAACAAAAATATTTGAAATTTTTTTATCACTTACATGATCATTTGAATTCCTCTTCATAAGAATATTTCATTAGCATAAAGAAGAAATATGACGAATATTATGTTAAAAAATCATGTTAGTATAACATTATATCATTTTCCCTCATTATTTTTGTTTTTGTTATAATTATAACTCATTTTTATGGAAAAAATTGAAGTAATTTTTTTATTAACTTAACCTTCTCACTCTTATATGTACGATCATGAAATAATTAATTTTGTGGATATGATGATTCTATAAATTATACCTATTGAATTTAAGAGTATTCTCATATCATTTAGAAATGAAGTCAGCTAATAAAATGACATAGGACATGGAGGACACAACAACCCTAGAAACAAGACATGTAGGAAAATCTAGTGAATTACACATACAAAAATAAAATATAGAAATAAAGACTTAAATTTTGATGGAATTTAGAAACTAAAAGAATTACATGATGATGACATAAATTCAATCATATAACTAGTTACTACTTAGTAGTTACTAGTATTACATCAACATTTTTCAAATGATAAACACATAAGAATTAGAACTATAACCATAATTTTCTCTTTAAGTCATCGAAATCAAAATTTTTTGAATAGATACTAAGGAATTTATACTATAGATGTGATGTCAATGGCAAATACAAAATAGTCTAGATACCAGAACCATATATGGAAGAATTTCATAGCTTGTGACTACCAATAGTCCTAATACATGTAAGAATCACGAAAATAAACATCACTCCCACTACTCTCTCCTCAATCCCCATCTATATATAATTGAATAATTTCATCTTCTTGTGTGTATGAAGACCCCTCAAGAGGAGCACCATCATCAAAATTGCTCAGCTTTAGCATTAGTTCATTATGATCCAAGTTGGATAATTCCAATTTGACATTGTTTTCCAAACCTATATGATTAGGAAACACATCCCACATATTTTTCTTTCCTTTCAACCAATCCTTCCTCTTCCTATAAATAATAAAATGGTTGGTGCGACATACACCATTTTCTCTTCCCTAGAATACTTAAACCCACTCTTTTTCAAACTATACAAATTCCCATATATGCTCTAGTTCCTCTTGTAACAAGAGGATCAAGTAATGGAGAGTGGATCTGTATGGTTAACTTCTATATAAGAGTACATTCTAGCCTATGAGTTCCCCACCAAGCATAGGTATTATTATCCCCCTATCTCTAATCACATCAAAGCCTCTAAATCTCCTAATGTGAGTAGAAAAATCTAGGAATCCATCCTTGACCTCATCAAGGGTGAGCTCTATCCTGATGTATACATATAAATGCATCCTTCCCCCATGAAATCTCACTATCCATGTGAGGATGGAATCTAAGTGAATATCCACCATTTATCCAATCATTGTTGTAGTATTTGACATTCAATAAGTGAGCTAAGGAATTGAAAGGTGTGAAATTCACGTCCCAACTACTAATAAGAACATATTGTATAATGATAAAAAAAAATGTCTCTAATAATGTCCAATACAAATGTGACACATTTTGTAAAATAAGGGTCTTCATGGACTCATTCATGTAATCGCACCCCTCATAAACATCTCCTGGGATGGGTTGGTTCATGTCTACAAACCATAAAAAAATTAGTATGGGGCTTATGATCTTAATGCGGAGATATAACTTTTCCCACAAACCATCATTTGGCATTGTATCCTTGACCTTTTTGAAGAAGAATGATGTTTTTTCTCCAAAAATATAAAAAAAAAATTGAAAATAACAATGGAACTATGAATAGGCTTAACCTTCCTTAACCATATAGCAATGATGAATGAGGAGGAATAAAATATATCTACAATCTTCAACAATGATACATGTGTGCATTCTTTATATCTTATGAGGGAATTGGTATGGTTTTGTTCAAAATTATGGAAATGGCATGCATTATCAGTAAGACTTCCCGTCCATGCCACATCTTAAGAAATAGACTTAAGTGCTAAACTAAAATAATGAACAACACAATGCATCTAAAATATTTATGGATACTTATATTTCACAATCATGATAGACCTCTTGCAAACAAGTTCATTATCTATAATAGTTTTCACTCAAGAACCAACACCTTGTCAACAAGAAAAAAAATTCCACTTGTAACAAGGGATATATCACCCAATCAAAGACCCAATTAGGCACCTATTTGTTTGTTAGGATGAAATTAATCAGAATATAGGCCTAGTTTGCTATAACCTAAAAATGATTTAAAAAACTAATCTAAACTAGGGAAAATATATGACCTAAAAATATTTACAATTAATATTACCTAATCTATACAAACCATTGGTGTTTGGATGGGCTTGTGTTATCCAACAGTAGGGGTGAGGGAAAGTTTACCCAAATGTAGTCCTATAAGAGAACTGTAGTTGTTTGGATTAGTAATATTTCTGACTGGTATGTAGGCATTAGTTGGCCACTTGAGAATTATGTGTTCTCGTGAGAGAGCTTAAAATTTTGCATTTTTAATGTTTTTTGGATTTGTTTGCATGCAATCTTTAATCCAATTTTCAAAAATTTAAACTATCTAAAAAATGAGAGAAAGTTTCAAAACTAATAATGTGGTATTAGATTTTGAAAGATGGATGTATTCAAAGACAGAAAAAAACTAAAACTTTAAATAAATCATTGTAACATTTGCATATCTCATTTTAAAGAAAAGAAAGATGCATTCCAATATTTAGTTATAGGAAGTAATTGAATAAATATGAACTCATGATAATGGAAAATTAGAGATGCATATAAGGAAATTATATCACATATAACACTTCATCGGAACATAGGTACTTATTGAGTGACTCCTAGGTCTTCATAAATTAACTACAATTTCTTATCAAAAAAGTTAACCTTAATTGCAACACAATGATTTCCAACCCCTTACTCATTGAAAAGAGTTATATAAATAATAAAGATTATCAAAATAACAAGAAAGATATTTGTTCTATTTTTCTAAAACAGATTTCTAAATATAAAAATTTATTAACTTTTGAAAATATTATTCTTGCATTCAAATATCTATCATGTGATCTTCTCTATTCTCTATTGACTATATCTTTCTACTTCTTATCCTCTTGAATTGTTAGGATTTGATTATTTTTGTTGTTCCATTAAAATTCCTTTTTGTACCATTCTAAATCCACAAATGTCCATTAATCGAACCAAATATAAAGTTTAAATTTTAATAAAACTAATAATAAAATATCAAAAATAAAATCCAAAACATTTACTAATGTCTTTAAAACTTTTTAGTTAAAGTATCAATTTAACAATATTAACCCTTGCAAATTATTCTTCACAGTTTTAGGTTTCCAACGATATATTTTATGCTTAATTTGGTGCTCTAAAACTCGAGGTACAACTTTTGGAAGGAGTTGTCTATAATGCGACTTTTTGGAGATTCCGGTGACGGAATCTGGCGGAAGAAATGAGGTTAAATCTTGATTTTTAGTAGTTAAAATGGTTTTTTAACTGCATATTTGGATTCAGCGCCCTGAAAAACCCCTGGGAGCCATTGATTGTGCAGAAACTAGCTATCAAACTTGGGATTCCCATGAATTCCAGCTGGATTTTAACCAGAAAAAACCGCCGGAAAAGCTTTCAAAAAGTCGCGTTATAGACTACTGCCTTTTGGAATGTAGGCTCGACAACCCTTTATTAGACATGTGGGATAATCATGATTATTGATTTAGAAGTTTAATGAATTGTAAGAGGGAGATATGCAAAGTTTATAATATTTTAATATTCCCAAAAAAATAAAATAAAAATAAAAAATCCCTTATTAAAAAATCCATAATTATATCCGGGTTTTAAACCATAATTAATAGAAAAGAAAATCATAAAATAAAAATAAACAATGTATAATAAATAAGACATATGGGTCATCATAATAATATGTATGGAGGCAAATGTTCACACATTTATACTACACTAAATTCCTGGGTGGAGGTAAACAAATTCTGATAAATAATAATAAATGGAAAAATTAAAATATATAGAATAAAATAAAATAAAAATGCATAAATTCAAATCTAAGTATTTTGTGATTAAAAATTTCTAGACGGGAAGACATGCCATCAATCCAGATCACCTACTATTTCAACTTCCATGTTAGCATGTGCATTTTCACATGGATTTAGGGGATGCATCATATACCATATCATTAAAACATAGTGATAGTACAAAAATTCCGAGGTCCATTACTTTTCAACTTGAATTAGGAATGATGAAAATTTTATATCACCAAAAGAATCCCCAAGAGTAGAAGATGGTGGAAACCTCAGAAATGAAAAATTTTAAATTTTAAAAGAATCTATTATAAAAGCATGAAAAAAAAGAGAATAGAAATAGATAAACAATACAAAGGGACCGAAAATGATAGTATTAAATGATAACAAAAATAATAATTTTTCTCAAAAACATTGAATGAGGGACCCTTTGTCTTTTCTAAAAATTAATGGGAGTTGTTGAAGGCTCAACATACCTACATATTTATTAAATTTCATAAACAAATTATCCATATATTATGCATCATTGTATTTACCAAGAGCATCTACTACTTTCAATAAGAATTGTACAATTAAGGAAGACTCCATGAAGTTGATAGGTGGATGGCATGTTGCAATTGCCCATCCATCAAAAAAAATACTAACGCTAGATGAGGTCCATGATGATTTAATAGGCTCTAGAATTTTATCCACCTCCTTATTTTCCTTAACCAATAATATGGTTCTAAGCATCTCCAAACTAGGAATCAAGTACCTAGTTGGAGCTCCTTCAACTAGATCTCTACACATATCAATAAACAAAGGAGGCCATGCAAATTTAATGAAATGAAGTTGAAATAGAAAAAAGAATCATTGTTAAGATCAACCTTACCTTTCTTCTCTTACTAAAATATCTCATCCATTGGACCAACTTCCCTCTTATTTTCTACTTGAATTGCATTCCCACTCCCAAATGGATATTTTCTAGATTATTTCTTATGGATGGAAGAGGATCCTTAATATTGGTTTTCCTAGATGTTGCTACAACCTGTCCCAATCCAACATTGTCATCTCTTTCCAATTATTTTCACCAGATACACTTACTCTTGGACATTCTCCAGGTCCAGGACGTGTGCCCAACAAGTGGCCCTTAACATGGTAGTAGATGATCTTAAATTAATTATGAAAAAATCCACATGTAATAACAACAATTTTTCCTCTTAAGCATGGGACCAGGCCCTTTATGTCTTCTAACATGCTTCCAAAATTGATAATTTTTCTCTTGATCATGTTATCTTTCTATAAAGATGTTTTTTCGGCATTTAAAGTTTCACTTGAAACCCCACTTGTAGCATATGCAATACTACTAGTGTTGGAATTATGGTGTGAATGGTTCCATCTAGTTGATGTTGGCATTGATTCATGATGGAAGCTAGCTCATGTTGGCATTGATGTCAACCCTATGTAGTGTAGCTAATGTTTGGATGCCTTCCTTGTAGCATGGTTGCAACTAGTTGAGTTGGCATTGAGCTTGTTGTGTTGCCATTCATGTCAACCTTATGATGTCACACTCATGATGTTCAAATGATGGCATCGGTGTGGTTCATGGTTCCTCGTGTGCTAGTGGTGTTCATGGAGGTGTTTTCTTGTGCTTCCTTGCGTTGAAGATGGTACTACAGGTTGATGACACAGATATACATGTGATGGAGAAGATGAGTTGGCATACTAGTTGAGTTGGAAATTAGGTCTACATCTAGGTCTTCATGCTTGTGTTCATGGAGATGACTTGTTGTAGTGATGGTTTGGCCTCATGATGATGATGATGTTCCATAGGCATTATAAAGTGATGTTCAAAGGTGTTGCAACTTGTGTAGGTGTTTTAGGAGAGTGGAGGACTAGTTGGTAGTCTTGTCAACATTTATTTGTTGTTCTTTAGGTCAACTTGGTTGTGTCACTTAAGATACAAGTTTAACCTATTTGTAGAGATGTCACTATACTTGGAAGAGGTTTGGAGGTTAGTTTAGATGTTGTAGAAGGTGAGCCAACAGGTGGTAGAGGTTATGAGCTAAGGGTTTTTTCTTTTTCCTTATGATCTTCCCCAATCACTACCATGAATACTTGTGCATGTGACTGAAAGGCCCTTGGATGAATGGAAGCAGGTCTGTGCCTATAGCCAATTAAGATCATCTAGTTATTCCTATGGCTAAGGATTCTTCACACAAAATCCTCTACATTCCTCGTGCAAATTGGATGAAAATTAGCATGTGAATTCCCATAGGCATCTAAATTAACTTTTAAAGGTACAAAATGGCTTAAAAAGGTTCTCCAATGATATGAACACCTTTATTGCACAATTAGTGGTGATAGTGGATTTACTTTGTCAACTTTTTCCACTCTTGATCCCACCCCAAAGGGGAATTTCACCCTTCATTTTTCATATACTTTGCTTTCGAGCTAAGTGATGCTTGATGGTGTGTGTATGTGAGTAAGAGAAGGCTACATAGAGGAAATATGCTTCAAGCCTATTTGTGAGTGTGATTGCTTCAGTGTATGTTTTTTAATGGAAGCAAAATGAGCATATTTATTTTTTGAAGTAGTGTTTTTATTTAGAAATTTAGATTGCAGATTAGAGAAGCAGAGAATAGTAGAAGAGTTGTTATAGAGATGGAGAGCTTGATATAGCTCCAATATTATGACTCTCACATTTTTTGCAGGTGTTGCTGATGCATTAGGCACATAGCCATTGTGTTTTATGTTGTTAATTGTATTATGTAGTAATTATATTTTGTCCCAAGGTTTTGATATTATGGGTAAGTACGAGTTGTACTTTTGCTACTGGTTGGTTATGGTATTTCTTCTTTAATGTATGCATGGCAGCCAATATTTTCCTAGAATGGAGAGCATATGATTGTGGTATTTTTATTTGATGATGTCTTGTTGTAATGGATCGAATTGCAGATTTGAATTGAGTTGACCAGAAAGTATTAGGATCCAGTATGAAAATAAATGAAATGAGCTCCACATAGAGTAAAGGAGAAGTGAGTTCATGGGTGTGGAGCAGTGATTGTGAATTTTTGGCAAAAGGAATAGTTTCTCAATGCAATGATAGTTGGATAATCCAATCGAAGTTGGGTGAGGGTCATCAATCGTGGTGATATTTAGTGGATGGTAGTCTGTACATCCATGTGAGAACATAGTCTTCTAAGATTATTAGAAGATTTAATTATCCTGGACTAATTATATATGAGGTTGAATCTCCATCCTGATGGGAGTCAACAATCTATATAAATGACACATTTTTCTTAATAGAATATTCAGAGAAGCACAAAAACAACAAGGGTGGTTTTTTCCCATGGAAGAGTTTTCAACTAGATATCTTATGTCTCTTCTGTGGATGCGTTGTTTATTGTTTCTCTCATGGTTATCTTGTTTTAGCTTCTTATATGGTTTATGTTTCCGAGACAATATATTATGCTGTTGGTTAATATTGTCTAATTTTGTTGAGATGTTTTGATCGGTAAAATTGTTAAAGAAGTGACACTACTAATTCAACCCCCCTCTTAGTAGTGCTCAAAGGTTTCCAACAATTGGTATCAAAGCAAGCCTCTTGGTTGTATCTTGATCATTGGAGAGTAGATCTAGGGTTTGTTGGAGAAAATATGGTTTTTTTCTTTCAAAATGACTTCTCAAGGAATGGTTGTCCTCACTACTGCATAATTCATGGTATGGAGCAAAAATATTAAATCTCAGTTCTGTCTTATGGATATAACATTTGGAGATTAATGTGTGAAGGTTGTGGCAAGGATCCAATCACAACTGAAGGTTTGCAGTAGGATGTGCAAGAAAGATCCATAATATACAAGAAAATTCACGATGATAATTTGAAGAGGCTAGTAGGTTTGAAATATGCCAAATAAATGTGGGACAAGATAGAGTCCATATTTGGAGATGGTACCAACAATAATATGAATAATGGGAAAAAGAGAAACAAGAAGAAGAATCAGAAGAAGGGCCTTCAAGATTAAGAATCTCAGCCACAAGAGTCTCATCCTCCAAGTGTAAATGATTCAACTAATGATGTGTAGAAATTAGAAGATCAAAAACCAAAGGTTTTGTAGCAAAATGAATCCAAAGGTATAAATGTTAATGATTTTCTTTTGAGTTACAATTTTGAGGATGCAGATTTTGAACACGTTGAATTTCCTAGTGAAGATGAGAATGATATTTAGTGTCTTAGAGTTGAGATTTCTAAACTAACAATTGCATGCAAGGATCAAGAAAAATTATTGTAGTTTTGTGATGATAAGAAGGCCAAGCTCAAGGAGTAGATTTTCAACTTAAACATTAAGTTGGTAGAATCAAAAAACGTTGAGGAAGATATGAGGAATCAGTACCAAGAAAAATAAAATGAGTGTGAGAGATTAGAAGCTAAAGTGGTGTATTTGAGAAAGTAATAGAATATGGGGAAGAGCACCATAGCCTTGGATAGTTTTCTTGAGATCCAGAGATCATCATTGGATAATTATACTCTTGGAATTTAAAAGTGTGAGTCTAGTTTGGATGCAGGAAAAACTAACAAAGAAGAACCTAATAATTTTGTAGAAAACAATACTAATAGAAAGAATAAGAACCAAGGAAATAATAAGAAAAACCAACAACATATCAACCAACAAAACCAACAATAGAAAAGAAAACCTCAAGGGGCACCTACTTTTAGAAGATATTTTGATCCAAGAGGAGATCGTGGTAGATCTGTAAGATTTCAAAGGAATTTGAGTCACTTCATTCCTTTGATGAACAAGGTGGAGTGTTACAACTACCACAAGCTTGGACATGTTGCAGCTAACTACAGCAGCACAATGTATAGATCTAGTCAGTGGAGCTTGTAGCAGTATCAACAACTAAGGAGATTGGGTAACAGGGATATTAATGGCTTTTATGGTTATTGTTGCTCATGTAACATGTTTATACATAAGGCATATGATTTCAGATCTAACCAATGGAGGAGAAGCACATTGCATTCAAGGTATATATCTAGCAATGAGAATTAGGATATTTGATCCTCTTGATTCATATCTTGGCCATGTGGATTGTTACACATGTCATAATTTTTTGCATATGGAAAGAGACTTCTTGTTGCCCCATTATTTAAGGAAAATTTGAAAAAAGATGTAAAAACAGAGAGAACCTAGCAAAAAACTAGTGAAGCTAGAAAAGACGCAGCCAAAGACCTTGTCGAGAAAGAGGGAGAAACAATTCTTCAAGTAGCGAAGAGAAACCCCTCCTATAGTCCATGACTATATATTTCATATTTATAGAGGAATGCAGATTTCATGAGAGGTTCATAACCTCAACGGGAGTGTATGGTAGAAGTATGGAAGTTTGATGAGCATGAGTTACTGTAGCAACATTTGATGAGCTCATTTGAGCCTCATCCACATTCAAGTCCGCAGGATCAACCTCCATTTTGGAGGCATGTCGATCTCACGGGGGAGTTATGCATGGTATGATATTTGCATGGATTTTTTTATTATTGTTCATCACTTTCACTCAGTTATTTTCAGTATATTTATATGTGTTTCATGAGTGAAAAGGGTACAATTTTCAGCCACATAGTTTTTTGGCTTCCACTAACAATTGGTTGAAAATATGTGCAACCATGCATAGACTATGTTCATTGATTTAACCACGTATAGAGGTAACATGAGACATGGACCAGCCATGTATAGGTTGTTGTATGAAGTTTTTTACAACCATGTATTTATCATTGTTTCATAATTTCACATTGGCATTTGGTCCAGTCATTAGTAAGTTGAGTCATCATGGTGATAAGCATGCCTTGGAGGAGTTTCATGAGTCATTTTGCAGCCATATGCATGGGATAATGTTGATGTAACAGTGATGATGTGTCATGTAATTGATTCATTGGTCCATAGGATATTATCATATCCGTGTAAAATGATCATGGAGCCATGTACTTATGTTGTACTATCATTGGTCCATTTAGTCAAGAATGATGAGGTCACATTATGGTAATATATTGGTTATGTATGAGGTCATATGTCATTACTCCAACCATGTATTTATCAATGTAAATGTCATATAGTCATGTTCATGTGGAGTCTTGATCCATATGGTGATTGTATTTGTCAAAAGGAAGCATTGTTTGCAGTGGTAGTGGTTCATTGCAGGTTGGAATTATTTTGGAGATGGCATGCGTTCAAGGGGAGCATATATTTACTCTTGTTATTTCATCCATCCATTGTTGGCATTATGATCTACTTGGAGGTGCTCATGGTATCCCTCATGCTATGCTTTGATTTTTGGGGTTCTTGGCCTCATGTTATGAGCAAAAAGCTTGATGATTGTCACTAGTGTTGTTGTTATGTGGCTTTTATGGAGAGTGTTTGTTGGTGCTTCATGTGCATATCATTGGATATAATTGATGTTGATCATAGTTTCTATTATGATGGTGTTCATGTTACTTACAATTGCTTTTGCATATTGCTATCTCCTACTAGAGGTGTTTGGTGACATGATTCCCTATATAATTGTTTGGTTATATATGCTAGTTCTTGCTATTGATATGAGATGCATGGATGCTTGTTCATCTGCATAATGTTTCAGCCATCTATACATCCATTTCTCTAATACTTTAGTACTTTTATTCTATTTTCCTTATCAGATGGATTTGACCATTTTCCATTGATGTTAAAGGGGGAGTGATAGAGGAGATTCGTCTGGAGTTTGTGTGTGGTTTCCATAAATGCCAAAGGGGGATATTCTTTGCATTATGATGTGTATGGCTCCATCTAGATGATGTTGGCATTGGTTCATAATGGCAGCTAGATCATGTTGGCATTGATGTTAACCCTATGTTATCTAGCTAATGTTTGGATGCCTTCCTTGTAGCATGGCTGCAACTAGTTGAGTTGGCATTGAGATTGTTGTCTTGGAATTAATATCAACCTTATGATGTCACACTCTTGATGGTTATATTATGGAATTGGTGTGGTTGATGGTTCCTCATGTGTTATTAGTGTTCATGGAGGTGTTTCCTTGTGTTTGAGATGCTACTATAGGTTGATGATGCATATCTACATGTGATGAAGATGATGAGTTGGTGCACTAGTTGAGTTGGAAACTAGGTCTTCATGCTTATGTTCATGGAGATGACTTGTTTCAGTGACAATTTGGTCTCATGACAATGATGATGTTGTAGAGGTGCTACAAAGTGATTTTCAGAGGTGTTGTAGCTTGTGCAAGTGTTTGAGGAGGGTGGAGGATTTGTTGGAAGTCTTGTCCTTTGTTTGTTGGCCTTTAGGTCAACTTTATGTGGAACTTATGAGATAATTTTTGCCTATTTTTATAGATGTCATGAGACTTGGAAGAGGTTTGGAGGTGAGTTTAGATTCTAGAGAAAGTGATCGAAGAGGTTCCAGAGCTTCTAAGTTGAGGGTTTATTTTTATTCCTTATTCTCTACTCAATCGCTCCCATGTAGGCTTGTGCATGCAACTAAAAGGACCTTGGATGCACGGAAGTAGGCCTATGCATGTGGTTAGTCAAGATTAGTGAGTTTTGTGCCTACAAATGAGTCTTCTTCATGAACAATCCTCTATATTCCTCACGAATTTAGATGAAAATTGGCATGGAAACTCCTAGAGGCTTCTATATTAAGTTGTAAAGGTAGGAAACGATTTGAAAGGTTCTCTAATGATGTGAACAACTTTAGTGCACAACTATTGGTAATAGTGGACTTATTTTGTCAACATTTTACACTCATGATCCCATCCTTAAGGGGAATTTTTTCCGTTCATGTTTTATATACTTAAGTTTGGACTTGAGTGATGGTTGATACTGTCTGTATGCGAGTAAGAGAAGGTTACATAGAAGAAATATGCTTAAGACCTATTTGTGAGTGTGATTTCTTTCATGTATGTGTTCTAATAGTATCCACACAAGAATATTTGTTTGTTGAAGCATCAACGAAGTCAGTTGAGAAGTTTTAATTGGTAAAATTGTTAAAGAAGTCACGCTACTGATTCAACCTCCCTCTCAGTAGTGCTCAAAGGTTTCCAACAACCAAAGGGTAATGAAATTGAAGGGGGAGGAATAGCATCAATAGGGGCATTCCTATCTTTCCTTTTACCTTTTATATCTATCCTTGTTGATTAAGCCATGATTTCTATGAAATGAGGAATAAAATGGACTATTGTAGGGAAACAATTGTAGTTTTGTGAACAAATCCTCTTACCCAACACTTGTAATCCCATCAACACTATACTAAAACCATCACTTGCACATTAACATCCCTTAAGGCTCCAACCTTCGTAGTGAAATGAGTGAAAAAGAAAGATAGGTTTCCGTTTTTAGACCCACAAGGTGCCTTTTCTGAGGACATGTGCCATAAATATAATATGAGTTTGGCATATGTTGAGCATAAGTTTTGGCACATATCAAACAGAAATTCATCATGTTACCTATCAATAAGTCATATTAAAAAATCATGTTTAACATGTATCATTACAAATCCATATGCAACATGTGAAATTCTTTACACAAAACCCCTGAGACGGAATCATTTAAGATAATTTAAAAATTATATGAAATTTAAAATAACATATAATAATTTTTAAAAAATATATGAAAATTCAAAATTATAAATATAAATTTGTTTTTCTAAAAATAATATTAAAAAATTACAAGACCTTAAATAAAAAGTATAAATCTATATATCAACAAATGCTCTTCCAAATTAATATTTTTCTAATCTATATGTTTAGCCATTAATATATTTCCCCTTCTCTCTCCTCTATAACTTATAGAGATATTTTAGTAACACAAATTCATAAAGATGCTAGATGAGAACTATCTTAAAAAAACATGACTGATGTGGGAAATGATCAGCATAAGCATTGAGTGCATTTTGTCAAAGATTTCCACTTATATTTAATTGGATTATTTATAAATGGCATAAATAATCTATAAAGGTAAAAATTCATGAATGGAGGAGGGAGATAATTGGGTACAATGGAACATTCGTCAGAAAGCTAATGTATAGAATTGTTCCTTCCAATTTCGACAAGATTTAATTTTTTCATTTAATTATTATAAAGGAGTAAAATATTATAAAGGGTAGAGTTATTTATTAAGATTAAGATTTTAATATTTAAATTACTTATTTATTTGTTAGAAAGTTTTGGAGGTACAAAATAGATGGTGATAGGGTATTTTGTTAAGGTATTTTGTGGTGAAAAAGTCACCGGTTTAAAATTCTATAGTTATGCTAAGGGTTGGTGTGGTCAAGATTGGGCGCGATTCCCAGGTGGTTTTGACAACTTAGATGCCCCTAAGTTATAGTTATTCAAGCTACAATTTAAATGTGCCAATCATCTTAAAACTCACATTACATAACAAATAATAAAAAATATATTAAAATAAGAGTAATAATCAATTATTACATAATAACATGAAGAATAATACTATAAATTTTTTCTTGATATAATTAAAAAAAAATACTTCTTATTTTAAATTGTATCACTATATGTAAATAAACATAATAAAGTAACATAGTAATGGAATAGATTTAACTAAAGTGTAAATAATTAATGAGATATAAATATAAAGAGTAAATAATTAATGAAAATATAAATATATGAATATATTTTAATAACTAAAACCAAAAAATGAATGAGATTTTCTTACATTGCATTGTGAATATGTTTAATAAAGAGAGACATCGGAATAGGTTTAATTAAAGTGTAAATAATTAATGAAATATAAATATATGAGTAGATTTTAATGACTCAACCTAAAAGATAAATGATATTTTTTTTATTGCATTTTGAATATGTTTAGAAGATTTTTTTTTTAATAAATTTATTTAATTTAAAAATTCTTCTTAAAAATTAAATTTTAACTCAATTATATTTTAAAATCCATAAATCTTAATTTTAAATTAATTCATAATGAGTTACAAACTCCAAGATTTCTCATCTCATATTAACATGGTATAAACCACATTAACATAAAGAGAGATTTAAATAAATAGTATTATTTATATATATAATATATATATATATATATATATATATATAACTTTTATATATATTCAGAGATGTGATGAAATCGCTGATTAAAATGTGTCGATTTAGAAAATATCAAGAAGGGACGTCATATGACATTTTAGACTGTTATCATTATCATTAACTTCAGATGACATTTTCAAATTTTAAAATCCAAATAATCGAATATGGTTATCACAATGAACCATATACACTTTCTAGTACATCAACAAAATTAAAAGTAACTACGCAATGAAAAATATATTGACTTCACATTTGGTTTCTATATATCAAAGTCCTTTCAAATTCGTATGCATCTATTAAAATGAAAATTAATGTGGTAAAAATAAAATTGACAATGCTTAAATCTGGTGTGTCATAGTCTTTGCAAAATAGATATTATCAACCCTTACCTTCATGTGGTAAAAAAAAAATGAGAATGCTCAAAACTGGAGTGGCATAGTCGTTGCAAAATAAATATTATCAACTCTTACTTTCCTAGTTGTGGGAATTATACAAATCAACTTATTAAACTTTCTTAGTCCTTACCCATACATTGATCTATTTTATGATTTGTTATTGCTTCTTAGTCCTTACACATACATTGATCTATTTTATGATTGATCTATTTTATGATTTGTTATTGCTCCTTCATGTGGTAAAAAAAAATGAGAATGCTCAAAACTGGAGTGTCATAGTCTTTGCAAAATAAACATTATCAGCCCTTACCTCCCTAGTTGTGGGAATTATACAAATCAACTAATTAAACTTTATTAGTCCTTACACATACATTGATGTATTTTATGATTTGTCATTGCTCATATGATATAAAGAATGTTTTTTTGGGTGGAGGAATCAATTATGATAATCAACGCTTTCGTTTTTTCCACCAATGCGATCTCCCTATGGGGTTATCTTTTTACTGGGGTTAATTTTGATAGAATTTTAAAGTTTCAATAACTTCATTATATTGTCACAATATATTAAAAGTTAGAAACTTAAATATATGCATGGCTTCCATTCTCTTGCTAACCATGCATATAATGAAGTTATTGAATGTATCAATAACTTTCAATAACTTCCTCCTAAATTAATAGAAATTTTTCTATGATTTGTTGGATTTAAGGTACATATCATGTGGGGCTACACTATGCATGAATGAAGTAAAACTAGTTGACCAATGCGTGGCTTCCTTGTTATTGGATAAGTGGTGTGCTTTGTTTATAAGCATATAGAATCAATCTTTAATTGATAGACCATAGAATGAACCTCTACCTTCCTATTACTTTTTCATTT
This sequence comes from Pinus taeda, assembly GCA_000404065.3. NCBI lineage: Eukaryota > Viridiplantae > Streptophyta > Pinopsida > Pinales > Pinaceae > Pinus > Pinus taeda. The sequence goes on along the minus strand of APFE030377726.1, from coordinate 34,512 downwards.
ACCTTTTCTTATTTACCTTCTTAATCTTCCCTTCTCATTTATTTGAACCTAACCATAAAAAATGTGCATTTATTTTGTTATGCTAATATTCATGGGTGCCTCTTGCAACTTCTATTTCATGAAAAACAAATTAGGATAGGTAAAGATCATGTTTGACATATAATTCTCTTCTGCAGACAAAAGTGAACTCCCTAGATCTAGTGGTTGATCTACAAACAACAAAGACAAAATTACTAATGCTTTTCTTAGAGAAGTTAGAACATGTAGGAGAGACCTATCTAGTGTCCAACACATGTTCTCTTCTACTCCTTGCTTGCAAGCTTCAGCTCCAACTCCAAATGCTATAAATAGGACTTTCAAAACAACTAAAACAAGTAAGAGCACTACAACATACAAATACCATGCACTAACATCTATAAATAATGAGTCAAGAAGGAATTGTAATACATATGCATCAATGAGACATAAGTATAAGAAAACAAAGCTTTACAGATATTGAGCTTGTAGATGTCGCCCAACTATCTTGTCCTTCCTTTGTCACAAAGAAAGCCTTCAATCATAATTCAAGTGCATGGATGGATAATGGATCCTTAGGCACAAAGAAACGACATGAGCACATAAATAAGAGTCTCTAAAAGCCAACCTGATCTCTATGGAAGGCAGTGAATTTATAGGCTAAATAGGGTGGTTTAGAATTTACCAATCTAGGACTTAGATCTACATACGAGGAAGGGTAAGATCTAGGGATAAGAGATAAAACCTGAAGCATAGGAGTTAGAGATCTAGTTTAATAGAAAATAGTTAAAACCACTTGGGAAGCTTCTGGAAAGAGAAGATTCAAAATTATTTTATTATTTTTACAGAAATTCAAGAGCCATCACATTTACTATGAAGAAAACATGCGTTGGTTAGTGCAGTTGATCTATGTACAACATACAATAATTCATGTTGCATAAAGGAAAAGTGTGGTGGAGCGAAAAATTAGGTTTTTAAATTGTTTCACCCAAAATTATTGGAATTTTTTGAGAGAGAGTGTTCTAGGATTTGCAGGGGATGAATGCAAAGTGTCAAAGTATGTTGATTAATCTAGTTTCAAGGTCATTTAATTGGATGCAACAAAATGACCTGTAACATGTCATATTGTTAATTAAACAAGGATTTGTGTGGAGCCAAATGCCTTACAATCTTGCCAAAATAGATATCATTACGAATTTCCATTGCTAACTTATAAATTAATTAATTTATCTATCTCATTAGAAATGTTATTTCTATAACACCTAAAAGATAAATGTTTGGATGAGTAATGAAGGGATATTCTTATCATTATAGTAGTTGTCTCTTTACTAGAATATTCAGCTTGTGTTTGACACTTAGTAGATTTTTATACAAACATTAGATTATGAGACATCTATGGTGCTTCAATAGAGGTTGCTCCTAGCCAAAAGAAGTAAGCGATTAGAGGCTAAAACTCTAAGCAAAGATGTAGCTCACCTCATTAGAATTACTAAATGTAACACATGGATAAGTTTTGTGATCTTAATGCCTAGTAGTCATGAGATCCAATATCCCTAAGTACTTATTCCTTACTATGCATTTAAGTTGCCTTTTTTATGCTCATGTGTTTGGAGGTTTAAGCCTACAAAGTTCAAAACACATTGTGGTCATTTATAATTACAAGGAACACAAGGAAATGGCATTATAATTACATGCCAACTTAGATAACTTATTATTTGTATGTCATGCATTACAACTAAGATTAGAAGTATTTATGGATCAAGTAATCAATGTAGAACAAATTCATGCCAACTAATTTTACATACATGATAAAAAATAACTATCTATCTGTAAGAAATAAATAATAAACTTATTCCATCTTAAAATCCATCTTTTGCCTAATATGCTTTATCAAAGTAGCTTATTCTTAGATTCATTTTTTTGATTCCACTCCTTAAGCTATATCTTAGTTATCCTTGGCTATATAGTAAGGCATTGGTCTTTAGATTCACACTACTCAATCAAAATATGCATTGTAGGGAAAACTAGTGTGTTATTCTCCCTACTCAACTATAATCGAGCACAAGATTTGTTAAAATATTGGCACATAATCATATAAAAAATTATGTTACTTGTCCATTTAGCTTTAAAGATAATACTTACACATTCATTTTCATCATCTCATCCTTATATAAAAAGTAACTATATACTTGATTCAAAATACAAATATTTGATCTAATATTTACACATTCTCTAATTATCTTAAAAATTTATATTATTATCCTTCTTAATTCTTAAAAATAATTGTAGTCAAATAATTATTCTTTAATTAGTAGAATATATTTCTTATTTCTAGCCTTTTCAAGATTTCAAATACTTTACCATCCTCCCCATGTTCCTCTTTGTGAGATAAGTCAAATCCAATCATTTATCACTTCAATAATCCAACTTATATTTTTTACATAATAGAGTTGTACTCAATTCAAGGTACTCTCTTGGAGCACATTAGTACCTTTCTTACCCTTTTTCCTAGAAACGTTGTGTGAAATCCTTTACTTTCCCATAAAACATATGGAAGTGATTGAGAATATGTCAACCACTTTCCCGATGTGTATCTATCTTTTTGTTGTTTAAGGACAATCTATGTGTTCGTTATACAATGACATCTCATTTCAACCTTGCCTTGAAAGAAAATCTAGAATTTTAATTCAACTAAAGGCTTGAATGGTAACCACAACCAAGATTATAATAAGAGATTTAATGGTTAGTAATCAACATTATGACTTGTTGATATTTTCTAATTAACACAGCCTTATGAGAATTATTTTTATCTTCAATCCTATGCATTTTGAAGGAAAAGTAAATCGTTCTACTAAGCTACGTCTTAGATAAATATCAAAATCAATTGCAAATATTTTGATATTTAACAATAACACTATCTACTATTTCATACTTCAAGAATTAAGTGAAGATTATGTAGTTTCGCATGTCTTAAAACAACACCAGGACAACGTGTATTATCTCATATTGCACTTTTATCAACGTTAGGCATCATGCATGAGTTTTATTGTAGAAATGCACATTTGCAAAAGCCCCCAATAACAAATATTGATGAAATATTGATATATTATGGAAATAAGTTTGTGTGATAAATATTAATTCCATAAAAAAATGATCAACCAACATAGGCATATGATAAATTTGACAGAATTTATATGGTATTGCATTAAGGTGTTTACATAGTGTTTAGTATCTGTAATGTCATGCATTTATAGATATATGTTCAATCTTTATACGATGGTAAAATGTAGTATAGTTTTTGGAATAAAATAATAATAGTTAAAACTTCAAACACTACACATATAACTATTAGTTGGTTAATAAATTTTTCAATTATAGTTAATTAGTTATGTAATTCAATTTTTAGTACTTGAGGAATTTACATATTTAACTTAGTGATAGAAAATTATCTCTAATCTAGTTGATTTTGTCCTTTGTGTATATTTAGTGTCTTATCTATTATGATTATGAGTACTTATTATGTCTAATATATCTAGTCTTTGAGTTAGTGTTTCAAGTTTTTTTTCTTCTCAAATTGATAATCCAAAAATTGCATCTAGATCTAGTATACATCTTATTATTCTTAATGTTTTTCTAGTATAGTTGGATCTAGTTTACTCATAACCCAATAACATAAGTGGCATAACTCGTAATTGTTAGTTGTAGCTATACTTATATCACTATTATCCCTACCTAAATTACTCCCCAACATCACTCAACTAAAGGGACATTTACATTAAGAATGTTCCTTCACTCCATTTGAATCATCCAACATTCTAATGTTATTCCATCATTGAAACCAAAATTAGGTTTAAAAGTAGCTTTCAGACTTGGGCACTATATCATATTTTATCATCATTTTTTCTAAAAAAAACTATAAGCCAAGGTAAGCTCCCATATGTGCACTATAAGGTAAAAATATTTAAAGGTTGTTTATTTTGAGGGGAGGCAAGGTTCACACTTAAACTAAGACCCTACCATAAGAAAACTCGGTATGCTTAAGTAATGATTCAAAACCCATCCCTAGATTCCAATGCTGATGATTGATATTCTATTACATATATTCTTCAAATTCTATTATATACATATTTTTCTAAATTAATATGGCTAAAATTTTATGCAAACTCAAAATTATAATTTTTTTTATTTCACATAATTAAATAATTGCAAAATTTATAAACATAATGAATATATATAACCACAATAAGAGACCAATACAATCTAACACACTTCATGTTCTTAATGATAGAACCTAGACTTATTCACTATCAAAAGAGTAAGAACTTACTACTCCAAAACTTCCCTTGTTTGAATTCAAACTCATTCTCTAGTGTTCAATATGTAAATATCCCTTCAGTTAAAACAATAATAGGAAATCACATTCTATTTTTCAAAATTAATATGAACGTGTAATTAAATGATTAGTATTACTAAAAAAATCATTTTTAAATGGAATATATGTGTTAGATTAAAAGAGGCACCATCATGTTGCACATTACAAATATTGTGAAAGAAAATATAACTTCTTAAAATACAAAATGTTCTCGCTGTTGATCAAAAAGTGAAAGTCATAGAAATTGAACTTTAAGGAATATGGATTGATATCACATAACATGTAAATATTATGTAAATGTAATCGCCTTTTATACAACATGTAGTTCTATGTGGTTATTAGAAATTAGAAAGTGATTATTATTGATCGTCATAACTTGATTGACTAGTTTTATACATAGATTCGGTAAAAAATGCATACATACATATAAATATAGAGGACCTTGTGTTAGTTTTTGGATTTTGTTAGAAAATAATGAGGAAAAAATATATACCCTTAAGTTTGAAAGTTGCTTTCAAAACTAGATCATAAATATTATGTAAATTGTAAACATCTTTTATACAAGATGATGTAGTTTTATGTTGTGATTGGAAATGGAAAGTGATTATTATTGATACTGTAAATTTGATGATCAATTTATAGATATATTTTTTAAAAATACATAAATACATAAATATGTTTGTAACATATATATATGTACACATATATATTACATTACATAAATATTTTTGTAACATGCATACACAAAAATATGTTATATATTTAATAAATATGAAACTAAGAATATATTCTTTTAATTAAGAGGATTATGATAGGGCCCTAACATTAGATGGTGTAGACTTTCCTAAAATCTTCATAATTTCCGAGTGAAGGTGTGAGTTCTCTTAAATTCATTTAACATAATCAATAGAATCATCATCATTTGTGAATTTAATTATTTCATGTGGTGGCATATAAGCACAAAATGGCTAACATAATTAAAGAGCATAATTATTACACATGTAACATTACTAGTTAAGTTTTTCAATGTTTATTTAGTAATTAACATATCTTTACGTTAAAAAAAAATTAAGTGGTTTTATGTGAAAATATATAATACTAAAAAAGCATATGATGTGATATATATTATATAGAGAGAGAATGTATTCATAATAAGTACTTGTTATAAATGATGTCTAAGTTCATGTACTCCTAATAAAAATGGATTCTATAAGACTTGAACCTATAACCTCTCAATGATCTTTCCTTGAAATTATCTAGTTGAAACTAATAACATTAACGCAGTAAACTTACAATTATATGCATACATAAATATATGAGTCTTTGTGTGTTTGTGCATGTATGTGCATAAACACATGCACACATACATACAATCATGTATGTATGTATATGTGCACATACACATGTATGTATGTATGTATTTATTTCTTTTTAACAATTCTACATACAAATTTATCATCAAATTTACACTATTAACATAATGATTTCATATTTTAAATCACCACATAGAACTACATCATATTATATAAAGGGTGTTATAGTTGTATTTTCCACCTTATAATTCTACATGAGACACCTACTCATCTGCTTAGTTGAGACATAGATATGAGTGTGTGCATGTGTGTGTGTTACACACGTGTATGTGTGTTTGTCCACACACATGTTTCTATGTATATACATATAACTTTAGTGAATTAATTATGCTGGCTTGAACTAGCTAATTTGAAGGAAAGATTATTGAGAGCCTTATGTTCAGGTCTTTTAGAGTCCCTCCACATTAGGAGTACATGAACTTAGACACAATTTATATCATGTACATATTATTCAAACACACACATACACACCATATGGTTTTTCACTATCATTTCTTTGCATCTTAAACCAAATTAAAATATTTTAATATAAATTTGTGTTAAATTAATTAATAAATGATGCAAAAATTAACTAATATAATTACATGTATAATTTATGTTTTTCTAATTATTCTCTTCCTTTAATCATTTTAATCCTTTTATTCTTATATGTCATTCCTATGAAATAATAAATTTGGTAGATGATGATTATTCTATTGATTATGTTGAATGAATTTAAGACGATTCACGCTTTCATATCAAACTTTATAAGTATGTTTAGAAATTTTGTTAGCTCCTTATAATACTAATGATGCCCCCATTACTATTGTAGTTGTATCCCTTAATAATTTTGTTGTGCCCCTATTGTCCCCATATTGTTATCACTATGCCCCATAGAATCCCTCTATTGTTTTTTTTTTGTAAATTGCGGAGGGACATTTCTTTTTCTATTACTGTGGATCACAAACCATTACATATTCGTAGTGGTCTCAACCCACCCCGAAGGGAAACCGGGTTTATTGACCACCTTAGGTTCTTTACAACCATCCAAAAATAAAAAGTCTGAAGCCTTCTTGTCCATGCCAGATAAACTAAACGTTCATAAAGACTGCTAATTTTCCTTAGTTGCATTCTAGACTTATCAAAAAAAGCTTTAGAACCTAATATATTATCTACTATCTTCATAGAAACAAAATTAATACATATCTTCCGTTATTGAGCCTCCATTCCTGTCTGCTGCTCCATTTCTTTCTTGATGTCTGGGTGGCATTACTTTATCTGTTGCTGTATTTCATCCATCTTCTTGTCCTGCATTAGCAGAGTAATCTAGATATTCCTCAGCTCTTTCTTTAAATTTGGAATTCCTTGAGACAGTTCAGCCATTTCCATGGCTACTTGCTCCATTACCTTAGCTAGCAATCGCTCATGACCCAATAAACATGCAACGCCTGTTTATATAGAGTCATGCGGCCTTTCGTGTTTCCTGGATCTGGGAGAAGGTAAACCCAATATTCCATCTCAGGATCAGATTGTCCCTGAGTTGCCTCCTCCTCCATTTGCTGGATTATCCTTCTAACGTCTTTGTTGGTGTTCTCATAATAAGCTCTTTCTGCATATTGAACCTTCTTCCCCACAGTTCTTCTGGTTTTTCCACCAAATTTTGCTGCCTGCTCTTCCCCTGCCTCTTCTACCCCTGTAGTTTCCTCTCTCTCCTCGATTTCTCGTGCCCGAAGCGTTGCCAGTTTCTCGGACTCCCTTTCGCTTGTGGCCCTACCTTTCCTCATCCTCCCGGTTCTCCTGGCTATCCTCTGTCTCATACTCCACACTCTTTCCTCTTTTTGCTCGTGCATGCTCTCCTTTTTCCTCCTCCGAGTCATACATCTCTACCTCATCGTCGGAGTCATCCGGAACCTGAATAGTCTCCTCCGCTATCTCCTCATTCGCCACTCCTTTTCCTTTGTTTCCCCACCTGCTTCGATCCCTGGTGGCTTCATTCTCCTCATTCCTCACTCTCCTTCTAGTTGCCATTTTCCCCTTAGTCTCTGCTCTGATTTGCTTACTTTCCTATTTGCGCTGCCTTCCCTTACTCCTGGCTCGCTCCATCACCACCCTTCTCCTTTTCTAGACCTCACCCTCTTTCCTTTGCCTCTGCCTTCCTTCGTGCCGCTCTCCTTCTTTATTATCCCTCTCCCTCTGATTTCCGCTTGCTGTTTTTGCATGCCCGCCTCGCCACCTGTTCCTTCGTTTGTTGTCGACGTCCCTTCGCTCCTCCTTCGTACCTGTAAACTCGCCTACGTTGTTTGATGCTTTGTCCTAGAATCCCTCTATTGTTATTTTTGTGCCTTTATATTATTATTGTTAGGTCGAATTGGTTATATTATGACTCCTTAGACTCATATATATAGAAAGGAGGTTTTGTCATTTGAATCATCCAAGAATTGTTCATTTATGTAATGTAAGGGAGGTTTCTCCCTCGAAGAGGCTGAATTCTAAGGCGTTCATCTATCTTTTCTATCTTTTTGTGAGCTGTTTTAATATCAATTGTATCAAAGCTTTGGATTCTAGGGTTTTGCTGCTCCAAATAGGTCATCGTGGCATTTTTGCTATAACTCTTTTTCTGCAACATTTCAGAAGCGAAAAAATATCCCATTTGAGACGAAATCACGTTGAACCTTGGATGTGAATTTCAGAGCTTTTTGCACTATATTTGTGAAGATATGATCTGAGGAAGTTGGTCTTTTTGCAAACTCCTAAATTAAATTCCAAATAGGTAACCTTAAGAAAATTGTCATAACTTTTGTCTTGAGCATCAGATTGCAATTTCGTAAGAAGTTATAGAAAGAGGATGGACTAAAGTTTCGTGTTTATATTTTTTAGACCCGAAGATCAAAGAAGTGACACGTGGCGCCTCATACAAGTTCGCTCTTCTGAAAAGGTATATAATTAGGTCATCTTGGGAGATTGTGCATAACTCTTTCTTGGAGAAACTAAATTTGATCAAACTGGTGGCATTAGAAAGAGGACATAGAGGGCTACTTCAGGTCGCAATTTCAGAATTGAAAGATCTGAAATTACAGAGATACATCATATTCAATATCGAGCGCCTACAAAGTGAAAAAAAGTGTGTATTTTTTTTAATATTTGCATAAGCTTGGTTTGAAAAATTAGTTTCAAGGAATTCAAAGGAAATAGTGAAGAATTCTTATCCGTAATTGATGCCCTGAAGAAAGAAAATGGAAACACCTAGTAAACAACTTGAACTCTCTAGCATGACTCATGAAGAAGAGGAAGAAATACTACATGATATATCAAAATTACAAGACCAAGTGCAACAAATGTCACTCACACAAAAGCTAACAGAAGCTAAGATAAATGGCGTGAAATCTAAGATAAAGGGCGTGGAAGCTAATATTAATGGCATGGAAGCTAAGATGAATGGTGTGGAAGCTAATATTAATGGCATGGAAGCTAAGATGAATGGAATGGACGCTAATATGGATGGCATGGATGATAAGATGGAAGAATTGAAGATAAATTTGAATAAGTTGCTACAAAAAATGGTCAGTAATGCTGAAAGGGTAGTAAAGGAGACTCATGATGAGAACAAAAGAAATGTTAATCATGATTTTATAGACTCTAATGTTGGATCAAAGACCCACCATATTCCAAAAATCGATATGAGGAAGTTTGATGGCAAGGATCATGCAACATGGATACTACAAATGGATCAATTTTTCGATCTCAATAATGTGTAAAACACACAAAAGGTATGTATTGAAACTTTATATTTGGAACCAAATTAGTTTGTATGGTATCAATGGCTTTGCTCTCGTAAACAAATTATCACTTGGGAAATTTTTACCGACCAAATGATAGCACATTATGAGGATACAAAAAGCAACACCTTTTTTAGCTAATTGATCAGTCTCAAACAAAAGGGTTCAATGATGGAGCACATTGAGGAGTTCCAAAAATTGAACATAAGGGTAAAAAATATTCCAGAGGAGCATAGGATTGATGTGTTCATAGGGTCTTTAAAGGATAATATCCAACATGATGTTCGCCTTTGGGAACCTGATTCATTGGAGAAGGCATTTAGGTTAGCAAGAAAAATGGAAAGCAAAATTATGGCAACCAGGAAGCATACCACTCACAACTATAAAGACGGAAGTGTTGTTGCCCCTTGTCTTCCACAACCTATAAGGTTGACACCACAACAATTAAGAAAAAAGAGCAAAAGGGATTTGTTACAGTTGTGATAGCAAATACACTAAAGGTCATAAGTGTGCTGAGGAGAAATTATTCTACATAGATTGTGAAGAGGAAGAAGAAAAGGAGCAAGAAAGGTCAAAAGAAGAGGATATACTCCAGGAACAAAGCCTAGATGAAGAACAAATGAATCTGACCATATATTTTAATGCATTGGTAGGAATTACCACTCCTCAACCATCAAGATAGAAGGACAAATCAAGAAGAAAAAGGTAATAGTGTTGATTGATTCAGGAAGTACTCACAATTTTATTCATTGTAGGGTAGCAAAAGAATTGAATTGCTTCCTATATCCAGCACCAGAGTGTCAAGTGATGATTGCAAACGGAGGAACAATAAATTGCTCTGGAAAGTGCCATAATATCAAGCTATCCATGGGAGAATATGTATTGACTAGCCCAATGCTTTCCATTCCAATGGGAGGTGCTGGTGTTGTACTAGGAGTCCAATGGATACAATCCTTGGGTACAATAGCTTTTAATTTTCAAGAACTTTTCATCAAATTTTATATAGAAGGAAAGGAAGTTGAATTAAGGGGTATTACAGGGAAACTAGGAAAGATAATCAGCTCTAATGGTATGACAAAGCTTCTAAAAAGGGAACAAAGAGGTGTAATTGCACAATTACGTTCACTAGATGTTTCCACGTTGGAATCATCTATTTCTCCAGATCTCCAAAAAGTTATGGACAATCATTCCAAGGTATTTGAGACTCCCAAAGGTCTCCCACCTATGCATGATCATGATCATGCTATTCATCTAATTCCAGGGAGTTTTCCTCCAAACATCAGGTCGTATAGATATCATTATGTCCAAAAGAGTGAAATTGAACGTATGGTTGTAGAAATGCTAGAGGCTGGTATAATTCAACCGAGTCAAAGTTCTTTCTCTGCTCTAGTATTATTGGTGCACAAGAAGGATGGATCATGGCGCATGTGTCCGGATTATAGGGAGCTCAGCAAGCTCACTATTAAAGATAAATTTCCCATTCCTGTCATTGATGAATTATTGGATGAATTGCATGGATCAGCTTACGTCACCAAGTTGGATCTTCCTTTATGATATCATCAAATCAGAATGAAGACTGAAGGCATTTCGAAAACAACATTTAGAACTCATGAGGGTCATTATGAATTTTTGGTCATGACTTTTGGCCTTACCAATGCACCTTCTACATTTCAAGGTTTGATGAATTCCATTTTCAAACCCTTAGAATATTTGTGTTAGTATTTTTTGATGATATACTAATCTACAAAAAGTCTTGGAAGGATCATGTTGAACATGTTAACAGGGTGCTCCAACTACTGGAGGAGAACCAATTATATGCAAAAAGCTCCAAATGTTTATTTGGAGTACAAGAGGTGGAATATCTCGGTCATATTGTATCTCATGAAGGTGTTAAGGTAGACCCTAGCAAAATTAAAGCCATTATGGAATGGAATGTCACCACATACATAAAGCATCTGCGAGGATTTCTTGGGTTGACAGGGTATTATCACAAGCTTGTTAAGAATTATGCGAGAATAATAACACCTCTAACAACATTATTGAAGAAAGATGCATTTTCATGGACTCCAGAAGCAACAAAGGCCTTCGAACATCTTAAAGAGGCAATGTGCCAAGCACCGGTCTTAGCTATGCTAGACTTCACAAAAACCTTTATTGTGGAATGTGATGCTTCAGAAAATGGAATTGGTGCTATTTTAATGCAAGATGAAAGACCCATTGCTTTCGAAAGTTATCCAATCAAGGGAAAGTATTTACACAAAGCTATTTATGAGAAGGAAATATTGGCAATACTACATGCACTTAAGAAACGGTGACCCTACCTAATGGGAAGACACTTCAAGGTAATGGGTGGACACTCATGTTTGTACAATAGTAATGCCAACCAACACAGATGATCCAGCAACACAAGTTTTACAGTTGTGAACAGAGCTTAAAATGGCTGAGCATGATGTAAAGAAAGCCCAAAGAAAATTGGAAACAGCTTGCAAGCTATTGAATTTAAGTGAAGAAGAAGCAAGAAGGGAGAAATATAATGCAAAGAAGTACAGGGAAGATCTCTTGAGGGCTAAAGATGAAATCAAAAGGCTAAAGGAGAAAATGAAGGGCAATATGTCCTTAATTCAAGCTAGGTAAATCCTATGGGATGAAGTCATTGAGGTTAACAAGGGCATTTAGGAGTTTATGGTGATTATATTTGAAGAAAAAACACTAGTTCGAGATGTGGAAAAGGTGGTCATTAAAAATAAGAAAAAATATCTATATAGATCAAAGTTTGCAAAGAGGATGATAGATTTCATCAACTCTAAATCTACTGCGGAATTGAAGGAACATGACATGGCAGACAAAACATCATGTGCAGTTGATTTTAATAAAATGATTGTCAGAAACATCAACAAGATTACTGCTGAGAAGAAGATAAAGGAGATAAAGGAAGCAGTTTGAAAGTTTAACATCTTGTTTGCTAAAAGGAATAGGGTTGGACTTCCTTCTTGCGGGGATCTACAGGGAAACTTGCTGCCATGGAAAACATATGAGACTTTGCTGATTGAGGCAAAAAGAAAAGTTGATAACACTCATGAAAAGACAATAGTATTAAAAGGAGTCATCATTGTGAACTACTTGAACAAAGATTTTAAGCTTCTCTGTATGGTGAAGACTCTGTTTACTGTCAAGCCTACTTATGGTAGGATCACAGCTTGCAGAATAGAACTTGATAAGTTAGAGGAAGCACCAAAGTCAAATGTACCATTATGGAGAAAGTGCAAGGAATGGATGATAGAGAAGACCAAAGATGCATCAACAAGACCACATACTCAAGCCACAGATTCAAACAACGAGCAATAATCAACAATCATACTCTAATTTCTGTTACTTCTTGTTATTTTGTTTTCTTGAGAAGAGTAAGGTGTCTTTTACCTTCCAATGTAATATTCTGTAACGACTTTTACTTTAGATAGTTAGGAGGTAGTTAAGCAGTTTGACAGTTTTGGTAGTTACCAACTGTCCCATGATGTATAAAAAGAGGCAAAATTACAGGAAAAAGGTTGGAATTTTGAAGAACCTGGAGACTTTGCTGTTGTATTCTTGATAAATTGATGATTAATGAAAGAATGAGAAGTTTTCCACACATTGTTGGGTATGATTTTGTAATCTCTCTGTTATGTGTCATCATGTTTTTTCCATTCTTTAAATATGGTAATGAAGCTACAGGTCTTTGTTTACTTATGTCAATGAAGTTAAAGTTCCTTAAAAGAGCACTCCTATATTTAAAGTTCCTACCCCTATATTTCTTCTAAGTTACATATAATAGTTCCTGTCAAACACAACATATTATCTTTAACTTCTCAAGGCATTCTTCACACAACATTCATATTCAGCATCACATGGCATTCTGATATTTTCATATCAGCTAAATATTAAGGGTTAAAAGTCAGGTCCTTCATGCCCTTCACATGAGGATACATAATACAAATAAATGACATGCATAATAAAAATTAATGTCTTAAGAACAATTTCTACATAGCTAGGGAATTGGTTTCTTAAGGGACAACATTAATTGGCGTCATTGCCGAGGATCGAAATCAAGAACATTTTTCCCTGGGTTTTTAATATTTTCCTCTGGTTGTTCAGTGAGGAGGAAATATTTGGTTGTATTAAACAGAAAAAAAAATTGTGGCTTCAAAAAGGCCTCACATGAGGTCAAATACCTCACAACAAAAATCTCAAGCCTTTTCAGACCCTGAGAGATAAGCCCTACACTATCTGCACTTGGCAGTAGTTCAACACATCTTTCATCTAAACATTCAGCTTTTATTGACCAAGAACTACCTTTTACATCCACTTCATTTCAAGAACCCAACTATCAAGAACAATCTTTATAGTCAGTTTCTTTCTAAGTATTCAAAAATATATCTGCTATGGTTGTTCAACCTGAACCTATAAATACATTGCCACCTTTTCATACCCCATTTACTCCTCTAACAGGTTCTACATCTGTTGGTACTCAAGGTTCAGTAAGTTCAGGTGCAAACATGGCAGCACTTGCATTCTTGTTGAATAGGTATGAACCTATTCAGTTGCGACAACAGTTAAATCCAACACCTCAAGAATACTTAAAAATCCTTCCTCGTTTCTCAAGGGAGGATGAACAAACAACAGAGAAGCATATAGCAGTGTTTTGTAATTTCACAAAAAATCTCAATGTTAAACATTTGGATGTTGTTTTAAGAATTTTTGTACAATCCTTGGATAGTGAAGCAAGAAATTAGTTTAAAGGGCTTCCTAATAACTCTATTCCTACATGGGAAGAGATGGAGTGCCAGTTCACCCAGAGATGGGGAGAGAAATGAGACCATGGGTATTCACTTATAGAGTTTAATGCTATTAAAAGGAAATCTGATGAAAGTGTTGTTGAGTTCATCAGAAGGTTCAATAAACTTTACAACAGTCTTCCAGTGGAGATCAAGCCCCCTCCTACTGGTGCAAAAATAACTTTTGCAAGGGCATTTGAATCAGATTTTGGGTTCACATTGAGGGAGAGAATATCCACAACCCTTGATCAGATACAAACTTATGCTTTAGAAATAGAAGCAAATCTGGTGGCTGCAGGTAAAGCACCGAAGGCACAACCTACCCAAGATAAGGGAAAGGCTAAAGTGGAATCCTCTCAAAATCAAACATTAGAGGATATGAATAATGTGATTAAAAATTTGTCTAGTAAATTGATTAAATTGGAATTGGAGAGTAAGAATTATCAAAGGTAAGTACATCAAAACAGAAGCTTTAATCCTCAATATAGAAGACAACCTCTGCAAATTTTGTAGAAGGAGAGAAAAGACCAAGATTAGGTTCAAGCACCACTTTACTTAGAGGTAGATCCTGATGAAGTACCAGAGCATTCCAAGGATCATGATGATCATATTTCCATATTGTATGAAGGAGATGAAGATGAACTAGGTGTTGAGGGAGAAGAATATATTGAAACAGATGCCATTTAATATGAGAATGAAATTGATGAATATTGGAAGTGGTTTACTGATTTTATGTAGGCGGAATTACATAAGGAATATGACTTGAGATCAAGAAAAAGTTCTAGAATTCAAGAAAATGAAGGTCAGCAGCAAGTCCCATCTCCCCTACAAAAGGCGACTCCAAAAGAAGCACAACCTGCAAAACAATTAAATAAAGGAAAGCAACAGCAAAATACAAATATAAAAACTCAAATACTTCAAGGTGAGTCTTCTCAAGATAAAAGTGATAAAATTCCTTTAGAAAAAATTGTTTCCATTCCACAAGAGATTTCAGTGATGAAGAGAAGTGAAGATGAAAATGAAAGGAATATTAAATAGGTCCATGTATTTAGTCTCACTAAAGAGTTAGAAAAAATCAGAATTCAGGTGCCCCTCACGGAGTTGGTCAAAACACCAGTTTATCAAAGAGAGATTGTTGAGTTTATCAACCTATCTCAGAATGTGAATATAAATGACACTGTGAATCTGCAAGAAGATAAACCGGTAGTGGTTTTTGGTCCACATGTGGAGGAGGTAGATTCTTCAACACCTCCTTTCTATACATTTCTTTATTGACTCATGATTTCCTCTTGCATAATTGTATGTTTGATTCAGGAGCTTCACATAGCCTTATGAGACTATCAATAATGAAACAACTAAACCTACAAGTTACTAAACCTTATAGAGACCTGTATTCTTTTGATTCAAATAAAGTCAATTGTCTCAGGGTCATTAAAGATATGGTGGTGTCATTAGCTCAGATCCCAGCTAGAAGCTTGGTAATGGATGTAGTGGTAGCAGATATCCTTGCTAGGTTTGGAATGTTGCTATCTAGGTCACGGGGGGCTAAATTGGGTGGTGTTCTGAACTTGAATTTTACTTATGCTATCATACCAATTTTTGGTGGAGAAGAAAGAAGGTTGTACAGAGAAACAAGATTTATTAAAACAATCACAAAGAACGGAGCAAGTAATTCACCTGTATATAGCTAAGAAAAAGATGACTTTTCTTGCTTCATGTTGCATGACAATGCAGAGTTGGCTAAAGATAACCAGAGGCAACTTACTTCAACTTGTGTAAATACAGAGCTACAAATAGAAGGGGTGTGGAAGTGCTTCTTTGATGGAGCCTATTCTAAACAAGGAATAGGCGTTGGTTTCCTTTTAATTACACCTGGAGGTAATATGATCCCATTTTCTTTTAAATTGGAGTTTGAAGCAACTAATAATGTGGCATAATATGAATCCTTGATCATTGCTCTGCAAAAAGCAAAACAAATGGGAGTCCAGTCAATTTTTGTTTTTGGAGATTCAAAGATGATTATAAAGCAAATTAAGAACCATTGTCAAACAAAACACCCTAGGCTCAGGGCATATAGAAATGAAGTGTGGGATTTAGTTGAGAATTTCTTTGAGGCTTTCAACATACAGTTCATTCCAAGAGATGGGAACAGATTAGAAGACTCCTTGGTTGTGGCTGCCAGTACTTTTAAGCCTCCTATAAATCCAAAGCTAAGATATGAGGTTGAAATGAGGCATAGGCCTTCTGTTCTAGATAATATAAAACACTGGCAGGTTTTTGAGGATGATCAGTAGATTAAGGAATTCTTGACTATGACTGAAGATTTTTAGGGCACTGAGATTGATCAAGATGGAGATTAAACAACAGAAGCTGTAGAAGTAAGTGGTTTTAAAAATTCCATAGCTAATCAAAAAATTATTCAATTGAAAGATAATATTCTAACAAGGGGGCTTGTCCCTCTTGAAAGACTTTTTAACTCCAATGGTGTAGCTGTTAGTTCAGAAAAAATTCCACAGGATGAGCAGATTCAAGATCACAATATTGGAACCCAGAAGGAGCCCAAGTTAGTCAAATTATTTAATGGAGTTCCACTTAATTATAAGGAGACATATATTGAGCTTTTCAGGGAGTATACTAATGTTTTTGCTTGGTCATATGAGGATCTCAAGACATATGATGTAAGAATTATTCAGCACAAGATTCCCTTGAAAGAAGGGATTAAACCATTTAAGCAGAAACTCAAGCAGATCAATCCTTTTCTTTTACCATTGATTGAGAAAGAAGTCAAAAATCTTCTTGATGCCAAGATAATAGTTCCACTCTGATACTCTGACTGGGTGGCCAATTTAGTACATGTAAGGAAGAAAAATGGAGAAATAAGGTTATGTGTGGATTTTAGAAATCTAAATAGGGCTTCCTTAAAAGATAACTATCCATTACCTAAAATGGATCATGTGCTGTAGAAGGTAACTGGATCATTCAGAATGTCAATGCTGGATGGTTTTTTTGGGTATAACTAGGTGATTGTTGATAAAGAAGATCAGAAAAATACTGCATTAACAACTCGTTAGGGAACGTTCATGTATGCTCGAATGCCTTTTCGGTTGATGAATGCAGGTGCAACATTTTAGAGGGCTATGGACATTGCATTTGTGAGTGATAAGTTTGTAGTGATATACTTGGATGACATCATTGTTTTCTCTAAGTTAGATGAGGAACATCTGGACCATCTTAAAAAGACTTTTGAGAAATGTAGAAAATTTGGGCTTTCTTTGAATCCTAAGAAGTCTATTTTTGCTCTAGAAGAAGGCAAAATGTTGGAGCACATTGTTTCTAGAGATGGAGTAAAGATACATCCAACAAGGGTGCAAGTTGTGCAAAAAATACCCCTGCCTAGGAGTAAGAAAGACATTCAAAAAATTATGGGAAAAATAATTTTTTTAAGGAGGTTTGTGTCTAATTATGCTGAAATCATAAAATAGATTACCAATATGCTGAAGAAGGAAAATGAAGTACATTAGACCAAGGAAGCCAGAGAGTCATTCTCCAAGATCAAAGAAGCATTACAAACAACTCTCGTTCTAAATAGCCCTGATTATTAAAAGCCCTTTCAATTTTTTTTTCATTTGCATCACTTAATTCAATAGCTGTTTTTTTGTTACAGAGAAATGATGAAGGAAAAGAGCAGCCAATTGCTTTCTTTAGCAAGATTCTCAGAGATGTTGAACTCAAGTATAATATCCTTGAAAAAGATGTATATGCTTTGGTAAAAGCCCTAAAGGCTTTTAGGACTTATGTGCTGCAGTCACAGATCATTTCTTATGTGCCAAACGCTGCAGTAAAGGATGTCTTAGTCCAGGGTGATGTGGAAGGCAAAAGAGGAAATTGGATTGCCAAGATCCAAGAGTATGATCTGGACATAAAGCCCACAAAGCTAGTGAAAGGGCGGGGCTAGCAAAGATGTTGACAGAGTCAAATTTTCAGGCATTGGGAATCAACTTGCTAACACCTGTAAATAAAGGAATAATTGAAGAAGGTGAAGAAAAATCAAACCTAGGTATGAAGATCCAATATAAATTTTTATGTTTAGAATGGTACAAGCACATAGTTCATTATTTATGCTTTCTCTCTTGTCCCTAGTCATTGGATAGAACAAGATATAGAGCATTAAAAATCAACGCACAACCATATGTGATTGTGGAGAGCAGATTGTATTGGAAGGATCTTGGGGGAATTTTATTGTTATGTTTAACAAAAGATGAATCTACAGAGACAGTTAAAGATTATCATGAGAATTTATGTGGTGGACATTATGGTTGGAAAGCTATTGCACACAAAATCTTCCAGGTAGGATTTTATTGGCCCACCCTATTTGGTGATATATATAAGTTTGTCAGAAGTTGTCAGAAGTGTCAGCTTTTTGTTGAGAAGAAGAGGTCAGCTTCCTTTTGATTGATCCCAGTCTTCATAGAAGAACCATTCAGACAAAGGGGACTAGACTTTGTTGGAGAAATCAACCCACCTTCAAGTGGACAGCACAAGTGGGTTCTTACAGCGACTGATTATTTCACCAAGTGGGTAGAAGCTATACCTACTAAAAGGGAAAATGACCAAGTGGTGATGAAGTTTTTAGAGGAAAACATTTTCACCAGATTTGGATGCCCTGTCAAACTCATAAATGATAATGCTCAAGTGTTCAGTTCAATTAAGTTTGTTTCTTTTTGTATCCACTAACAAAACATTGATGAAAATTCTTAAGAAAAATATCACAGAGAATCAGAAAGATTGGGATTCAAAATTAAATTTTGCTCTTTGGGCTGTCCGAGTGACTACAAAAAGGTCTACAGGAAAATCACCTTTTGAGTTGGTGTATGGAACTCAAGCTCTGTTCCCTAGTCAGCTTGTGAAGCCTATGATTGCAATGATTCAGGAGGCAAAAGAAGAGCCTAATGCTCTAATAAGAAGGATGCATAAGGTAGTGGAGTTGAGTGAAAGCAAGGATAAGGTAAGAGATAATTTGATTATGTATCAATCAAATATGAAGGGTATTTTGATAGAAAAGCCAAAGGAATTGATTTTAAAGTTGGAGACCTAGTATTAAGGTGGGATACTATAAGAGAAGATAAGGGAAAAAATGGAAAGTTTGATCCTCTTTGGTATGGCCCATTTAGGATGATAGAAGAAAGGAAAAATAATAAATTCTTTCTAGAGAATCTTGATGGTGAAACTTTAGAGTTGCCTGTCAATGGACAATACCTCAAAAATTATTTCCAATTATGAAGCACAAGCATCCTTTCATTATAGATATTGGAGTGAATTCATTGTACAAATTCCATAGAATTAAAATTGGCTAAGTAATATATGACTCCATGCCCAAGGTGAAGGCACTGATTTGCGGTTCTTAGTGCTTCTGTGGCAAAAGCACTATCCCCAGGTGGAGCCAGATGTTGTAGCATCAATCATCGTTTAAATTTCCTTTGTAATATTATCACTATATATATATATATATATGTGTGTGTGTGTGTGTGTGTGTGTGTGTGTGTGTGTGTGTGTGTGTTCTAAAAAATCAAAAGAGAACATGAAAGTTCAAAAACAATGAATTTTTTTTTATGGCATTCAAATCCGAAGTAAGGTGGGGCCCGAACCCATATTAAAATTCGAGTGGTATCAAAATATTTAAGTAAGCATGGGTTCGAGAAGTGGGTAAAGTGCTCTGCGAGGGAGCAACGAGCATGAGTTATAACCCAGGCTCAAACCCCCACAGTTGACCATGACGTCAAGGTGTTTGATTGAGATCTATGGCCTGATACTGCTGCGGGGGTTCAAGCCCAATGAACATCCTGTACACTCCCTACCCCCGCAGCGGGCTACCTCCATCGCTCCACTCCATCTCATCTCCTCCACGTCATCTTCCACCCTCATTCATTACCATCCACCTCATTCACCGTACCCCATCACCTCATCTGCCACTCCATTAATTAGTTACAATAATTATAGGTTCCCCCCCCCCCCCCCCCCGGCATTTGGATATTATATATATAAAAGACAAGCAAAACCCCGTTGTATTAGTCTTTTGTTTTAGTACTAAGGAACCTTGTAACCAATTCAACAAATCTGAGTTAGCAACTATCCCAACAGTTGTCATCGGTAATTGTCACTAGGAAACAGTCACCATGGTCAAACAAGTAATTTCCTCATTAGTTATCCATACCCATTAATGGATGTTGAACGAGATATTTCTGATACCCTTTGTACAATTAAACATCTTTCACTATATCAAGAGGTAATTCTGAACCATAAGAAGTCTCCTATATTCATGGCAATGGTTAGGTCAGGTGTTCTAGCTTCTTTTGTCCCCAGAACTCATTTATTTCCTAAATTTATTCAATGGCTAGCCTCAACAATGTACCCCAAGAAGTATTTCGTAATGAAACAATCAGGGGAGAATGTTTTTCAAGCAACCTCACAGTTAATACACCAAGCTTTGAATTACCTTGTGTCTAGAACTTACACCACCTTTACTGAAGAATCCCTGATTTCTTATTATGATAACATGTCTCCTTAGGATCTCTCTCATGTCACCTCTTTCTTGGCCCCTAAATTTGGTCAACTCTCCCTATATGGTAATCTCTTCTCTTTAGAAATATTTGTAGTTGACATTAGACCTGTGTTGCAAATAATTGCCAAGATTCTAGGGAAAGAAGACTCCAAGCAGGTAGATAAAGTTGTGCTGGGATTTTTCTCTTTAATGATGAAGCCTGAGATAGTACTAGACATTCCAACATTCTAGGTAGATGCTATCAATACTCAATTTATGATTTTGCCTCTCATTTATTCCTTCAAATTTCCTTCAGTCATTACTTATTTATTTCTATACATAATGCTGAACAATTTTCTGATTTGGGGCTAAATGTTGTTGATATGAATAAAAAGAAACAATCAATGGTATTATGGACAGACCTAATAAGGGGAGATCTAGGAGATATTGGTTTATTTGAGTTTACTTCTTTAGGATCTCTAGTGGCTTATAAAATTTTGAATGGAAGCCTTCCCCCAACTTTCCTTCCTAGAGCTCAAGAGTGTCTTCAATTGAGTAAGGATGTGAGATGTGGAGATTTGTTCATCTTTGAAGAGTATGCAAAGATTAGGCTTTATGGAGCCTTTGTCAAGCCTTACAGGTTACCTAAATTTGAGCCAATGAGGCTTTTTTCCCTTGAATTTATTAGGCAGAGCTTAATGTTGATCAAGTTCATTTTGTTCCTATGAAGAAATGCTTCTTCTTCAAATTGCCTAAAGCAGTGGGACCCTTCATCAAATTATTTCAAAAAGAAGACTGGAGAATGGCTACTTAACCTTTGTACATGAAAGTAGACCTAAAACAGAGAAATTGGCAAATGGAGGTTTGCAAAGCACTCATGGGACAGAGATTGAAACCCCTAGCATTACAGAAAAAGGAGTCAAGAGGGTTATAGAGGAAGTTACTGGTTTGGAATAGGAATAATCTAAAGCAACAAAAAGGACCAAGCTTTAGGATGCAATGTCTTCAACACAACCCATTTTGGTGATTCAGTTAGGAGAGACAAAGAGTGCCCCTGCTTCTCCATCTTCCAGAGAACCTATTCATTATTAGGTTCCTTTAATTCAAAGTATGTTTGCTCAGATAGCTGAGAGAAATCAGAAGATGATGTTAAATATGGAGTCTCAAGTTGAGTCTTAGGTAACTCCTGAACAAACTAGATTGCTATCTGCCATGGATTTGGAGAAGAGCCAACTTAAAATGGCTTTTTCTCATCCTACTGAAATATCAGTGGGGTCTACTAGCAATTTCAAGACTGTGAACTTAATTGTTGACACTCACAAGCTTCCAGTGCTTGACAAGATCAATTTGCATATGCAAACTGGGCAATTGATCGTAAATGGTCTACATAAGACAATTGTAGTAGCTGTCAAGGTAGAAAAAATGCTAAATAAGGTGATTCAGCAGTTAAAGTTTGAGAAAGCCAACTCCAAAGCTTTGAATGCTCAGGTGGATGAGCTAAATATTATTATCATCAAAATAGGTGTCAATCGATGACCAACATGTTGTTCAGAAATTATTGCAATCTTCCAAATGAAAGATTGGGGCTTTGAAAAAGAATTTAAATCTACCTGCAGGTGAGCATCCCATAGCTGTAGGGATAGTTGAAGTAGAAAATGAAAAGGAAAAGCTCCTACAAGATGTGTTGTAGAAGACTGAAAAAGTTTCTTTACTTAAAGAATCTTTGGACAAGATGTAACGATAGGTGGACACTCATGTTTGTACAATAGTAATGCCAACCAACATAGATGATCCAGCAACATAGGTTTTACAGTTGGGAACAGAGCTTAAAATGTTGAGCATGATGTAAAGAAAGCCCAAAGAAAATTGGAAATAGCTTGCAAGCTACTGAATTTAAGTGAAGAAGAAGCAAGAAGGGAGAAAGATAATGCAAAGAAGTACAGGGAAGATCTCCTAAGGGCTGAAGATGAAATCAAAAGGCTAAAGGAGAAAATGAAGGGCAATATGTCCTTAATTCAAGCCAGAGATATCCTATGGAATGAAGTCATTGAGGTTATCAAGGGAATTTGGGAGTTTTTGGTGATTATATCTGAAGAAAAAACACTAGTTTGGGATATGGAAGAGGTGGTCATTAAAAATAAGCAAAAATATCTAGACACATCAAAGTTTTCAAAGAGGATGATCGATTTCATCAACTCTAAACATACTGCAGAATTGAAGGAAAATGACATGTCAGATAGAACATCATGTGCAATTGAATTTAATAAAATGATTGTCAGAAACATCTACAGGATTACTGCTGAGAAGAAGATAAAGGAGATAAAGGAAGCAATTTAAAAGGTTAACATCTTGTTTGATAAAAGGGTTAGGGCTGGACTTCCTTCTTGCTGGGATCTATAGGGAAACTTGCTGCCATGGAAAACATATGAGACTTTGCTGATTGAGGAAAAAAGAAAAGTTGATAACACTCATGAAAAGACAACAGTATTAAAAGGAGCCACCATTGTGAACTACTTGAACAAAGATTTTAAGCTTCTCTGGATGCTGAAGACTCTGTCTACTGACAAGCCTACTTATGGTAGGATCACAACGTGCAGAATAGCACTTGATAAGTTAGAGGAAGCACCAAAGTCAAATGTACCATTATGGAGAAAGTGCAAAGAATGGATGATAGAGAAGACCAAAGATGCTTCAGCAGGACCACATACTCAAGCCATGGATTCAAACAGTGAGTAACAATCACCAATCATACTTTAATTTCTATTACTTCTTGTTATTTTGTTTTCTTGAGAAGAATGAGGTGTCTTTTACCTTCCAATGTAATATTCTGTAATGAATTTTACTTTAGACAGTTAGGAGGTAGTTAAGTCGTTTGATAGTTTTGGTAGTTACCAATTGTCCCATGATATATAAAAAGAGGAAAAATAATAGGAAAAAGGTCGGAATTTTGAAGAACCTGGAGATTGTGATGTTGTATTCTTGATAAATTGATGATTAATGAAAGAATCATAAGGTTTCCACACATTATTGGGCATGATTTTGTAATTTCTTTGTTATGTGTCATCATGTTTCTTCCTTTCTTTAAATATGGTAATGAAGCTACAGGTCTTTATTTACTTATGTGAATGAAGTTAAAGTTCCTTAAAAGAGTGCTCCTATATTTAAAGTTCCTACCCCTATATTTATTCTAAGTTATAGATAATAATTCCTGTCAAACACAACGTATTATCTTTAACTTCTCAAGGCATTCTTCACACAACATTCATATGTAGCATCACATGGCATTTTGAGATTTTCATATCAGCTAAATATTAAGGGTTAAAAGTTAGGTCCTTCAGGCCCTTCACATGAGGATACATAATACAAATAAGTGACATGCATAATAAAAATTAATGTCTTAAGCACAATTTCTACACAGCTAGGAAATTGGTTTCTTAAGGGACATCAAACCCCAAATCCAGAATAACCTGGTCCATCTCATAGTCTCCTATTTGCGCGGTGAGCTTCATCTCACACCTTTTCTTTGTCTTATGTTTGCCAATCTTTCTAACTACACGATGTGCTTCAGGGGCATTTTCCTTCCCATCACACTTATTTATCAATTCTTGTAGCCTTTTCACAGCCTTGCCATCACGTACTAGTTTCATGCAAGTCTCCAAGAAGGTGGTAAGCACAGAGGGGTCAACCTCTGTAGGTGCGTTGATTATTGGGAGTCTATCAGGACTTACTAAGGTAGAGGCCTTAGTGAAGCTTTTATTTGCCTCCATAAATGTCTCCTTTGTGTGCTCTAGATCAAACCCAACCTCCTTTTCTAAGGCCTTGCGGACCCACCACTTTCTTCACGTTTTTTTCCTTTATCATCACCAGTCATTGTTTCACTTCGCAGCATGATATTCACATTTGGATCTTCCTCGCAGGGCTTGGCCCTTATGATCTGTAAGTTCTGGGTAGGATGCTGAGGTTGCGCCTTCTTCTCCTGCATCTTAGTTATCAACACAGGGCATTCTTCTATTGTGTGGTCAAACTAAGTGCAGTATTGACATGACGGGAATTTCTGACTCATACATTCTCGTGCTTAGTGCCATGGTGTTCCGCAATTATAGAAAATGACGTGCCCTCGGCCTCTACCACGTCGTCCTCCTCCTCGTCTCCGCCCCTGATATCCTCCACGCCCTCCCCCAGTGCCTTGATCTAGAGGCCGAGTTTCTTCTTGCATTCGATATGTAGGTGTCCTTTCCATCATTAGTTCATAGCTACGACAGTGGTGCTCATTGTGGCCCACCGATTTGCAGAAATCATAGAAAAATTGTTGTGGTGTTTGTACAAACTTTTGCAGCAAATGACAATTATTTGTGACATGTTTTCTCGCCACCTGAAAAATAGTGCACCATAGCGCGGGCCCCATACTTGGTCATGCTGGAGCTTCCTGCCTTAGGGGAATCACCCCCTCGTGATATAATTTGTGAAGACAGGGAAATGATCCTTATCATGCCCATGATCTTACACTGAGGCAACAAAATTCTTCTCGCACCTTTGTCCTGGCCTCCTTGATCCAGCTTTAAACAGGAACGCAAAAAATTATAGATATAACCATAATACAAAGATGCAGTAGAAATAACACTTCATTTCATTAATATCAAATACTGAAATATGCTTGCAAACAAAATGGAAATAAGACTAGCTCGGGCGATGGTAGCTTATCTCTGAGAAGAGATGTGGCAGCTACATGCCTCAGAACTGTGTTACAATTAGGCTCAAAGGTTTATTTATTATTGAGAAACAATGGAAAACCCTAAACATCCAAAAACCTAACCCTAGGAGATGAAGCACCAAAACTATGGGCCCCGTTTGGGTAAATTGATACATCAACTTCCTGGGGTGGTCGTAACTTTGGCATACAATCTCTGTTTGGCTATGATAATACCTCGTTTCTAAGATCTCGAAGAGAATGTCAAAAAAATGGGCAAGACAATTTGGGATGTTCTAATCTCTTTGTTTTCCCTAAAAACACCGTTTAGGGCCTCAAAACGGCTTTGGAAGTTTAGGACCCAAAAAACTGCGAGAAATAGTAAATGGTGTTACAATTAAGGAAACCAAAAAAACTGAAAGAGACAATGTTAGGGGGCCAAGTGGAATAGGCAGGTGGCCATTGTTGGCTTCATGGGCCTTGACCCAGGTTCAATGTTAGTTAGCTAAACAAATCCCGACACTACTGGCACTTTCGGCATTAGACTACGGAGCGTGGACCGAAGTCTCACCCGAAGCAGTAAGGGGGGATGCTGGAACGAAGTTTCTACACCATGAGATGGTCATGATGTCAGTTTTATACCCTCATCCCCTACTTTTGCACAGGTCGCCAAACCTTAGGGCTCTGTCAGCCTACCCTTTATTCCTCCCTTCAGTACCTCTGCAAAAGTGTACGATTGACCTTCGTGTAGCCTTAACCCGTGATCCAGGAATTTCTGCACAACTATGACAACGTACTGTATAGGTTCCCAAGTTATCTTAAGTGTTTTACTTATCTTACTAATCAATCACAGTTATTGCCGCATAAACTAATATCCTTACTTGCATTCAATTAACCAATGCAATCACATATATTCGCGCATCACATAAACATTGTAAATTAAACCCAAACACAATATAATCAGACACATTAACAAGAAGCATAATGAACTTGAAACTGTGGATAATCCGGATCATGAAGCTACAAAGAACCAAATACATAGTAATTGCATAATACTTCTCTTTATTGATATTTTTAAGTTAATACAGACTCTATCTGCCCTACGCACACAGCTACAAGGGTCTGCGCACTCAGCTGCAGGGGTCCGCGCACTCAGCTGCAGGAGTCCGTGCACTCAGCTACGGACTTCCACCCTAGGCTTTTGCGCACTCAGCTGTAGAGCCTCTACCTATGCTAAGACCCAATAACACCTAGACTCCAATGCTTCTCTTCTTACTTCATCCTTCACTACTTAACTACTCAGAGCTTACTTGCTTAGCTCCTTTTTATACAATCCCATGGTCCACGGACCATGGATGGATCTTTACAGCTGACTTTACACTTTAGAAAATAAGGGCAAACAACCCTTTATGACTTTTGACACCTTCACGCTCCGCGACCACAAAATGCGGATACTTTACAGCTTTATTACAAAATTTGTCCCAAAACATGGGCTTTTAGCCCTAAAACTATCCTTGGTGGAACCCTTTCCCAATAGGCCCCCAACACAAACATGGTGACTCGCCCTCGAGTCACTCTGCAGGCACAGAGATCTTGGCGCGAAGACCTCCCAGCTCGACCTGTATGACGATAACCTCGACGTTGTACTGTGCGGCCGCCTGCTTCGCTTCTTCAACCAACTGCTCTATCACTGGTCCTAAACTATCAGGCTGAAGCTTCTGTTGAGTCACTTGTAGATTAGCAAGCTTGCCTTCAATAGAGGTTGTGACTGAATAAGTCTCATCCAACCAGGGCTTTAAGAGCACCTTCAGCACTGCCTCTTTGTGTTGCACTGCATCTACTTGTTCTTTCAATGTTTTGGCCTCCTGTAGCTTCGCCAGTCTCTACGTGAGAGCGATGCTGCGTGTTGTACTTTTTACTTTGTCATAGCATTGTTGTAGTTCTCGCACCTCTGTCTCTAGCCACTATACGTTAGGATCCTCCTTCAAGCTCGTCAGGACCTCGAATGATTGTTCAAATAGTTGTGTGCAATCTGCTACTACACTGTTTACTACCGCTATCGCCTCTATGACAGCGGTTGCTTGCTGCTCCTTTACTTCCGACAGAGTTGAAGGCTAGGCCTTCAACTGTAAATCAGAATCTATAGACTCAACTCCAGCTGAACCTTAGCCAACTCTGTGCGAGCGTTGCACACCCCTATAGCAAGCTTGTAGAACTATTCATCTGCCTCTGCATCCTTAGGAATGGCCAATTTGGGGACCATTCGGCAGGCTTCCCTCAAAGCCTTAATCATGCACATATTTGTGTTAGTAAGGTCCACCATGGAAGTGAGGGCGGTGTCTCACTGCAGGGCCATCTGTTCATTATTAATATTCTGCTCGCTGATTACCTGTAAAGTGCATTGTTCACGGACCCTCAGCTCCGCGATCACTCCATCTTGCAGTAGGTGGAGTGCTACCAAGTTCAACCCCATTCCCTTGAGGGCATTGATAATGGGCCTGTCAGCTTGTTTTTCTGTGGTTAGTACTCCATCCGGCAACACTATCGCTTGGGAGTCCTTCGCATGCAACATCTCGGCAGCTTCTAAAGGGCCTGCTTGCCACCTTTTCTGCCAAACATCATGGATGGATTTTCTCCTATGTAGGGCAGCCGTGTGATTCGATGGATCAGCATGTTAGTGATGGGTATCGATTTCTCCAACCATAGACACCCATCGTGCACCAAGCATAGCAGTTGCTTGATGACCAATACTGTAATGGGTGTGTGATTATAGTGCGACACCCATAGTAGGTTGAGCAGACTTGCCTTGTATACTCCCCTGAAACACTTCCGCGGTTCTAATGCAGTCATCCCGGTGGTTGTGTCAACAACGTGGCGCATTAGCTGCTCTATCGCCAAGTGAGGGAACTTCTCATGGTTAGCTAAGTCCCAATATTCTAGTTTTAACAAAGGAACCTGCCCCAAGTGCAGTCCTTCAAAGACAATCTTGTCCGCCAACAAAGGTGTGTGCAAGGCAACCTTGCTTTCGTCAATGTCCTTTGGCACCTTGGTCTTGCCCTTGCGTGGAGGGACGTATTCAAGCAACTTAGTGATAGGGGCAGAACCCTCAACTTCAACTTCCTCCACTTCCACCCCCAAATCCTCATCATCCATCGGGATGTCCTCAATTTCTTCCTCCTTCGGCTCCAAGTTAATGGCTTTGCCCTTTTCTTGTATGGTGGGCTTGTCCTTCGGTGAGTTTCTTTTGCGTGACGCATGCACCGGTATCGCAACCTGCTTTCCCTTCTTATCCTTTATGCTCTCCTTGGTTGGGGTAGGCTTCGGTCTAGGCATTCGTGGTGACTTGGGGATTTCAGCTAGTACCTATGCAAACTTTGGAGCAGCTCCCTATGCCTCCCTAACAACTTTTGGCATAGCCCCCTTAGCTGTCACTGCTTCAGTGTCCATAGCTTCGGGTCTTGGGATAAAATCACAGATGAAATTGCGATTGGACTCTAGAAACCGATCAAACACTTGGTAGTCAAGCAATGCTTCAAAGAATGCACAGGTCGATGTTCAAAATGCCAAGTGTTTTTCGTTGGGCTTCCACTTGTAATTTATAGGTCATTTTGAATTCAAATTCAACTATTCCCCCCACATTCGGTACATTAATGTTGGATTGGCAGCAAATTTCCAAGGATCTTACCCATAAGTTTTGTCTTAAATGTCGGTTGCTTACTCCATTTGGCTGCATTCTTATCATCAAATCATTAAAAGCGACTTTAACGGTCACTTTCCGTCGACCTACACGATTTTTCCCTAGGTAGCATAGCTCTCTTCACGCTGTTGCGAACCCTGTGACATTTCCTTGTTCCTCACAATCCTCCAATCGTGCAGTTCTCCAACCCGGGTAGTGTAGTTTATAGTCCCGCGCCTCCTTTCAGTTGCCTAGAGCACTAAGACTATGCTACCTTCATGAAGTCACCTAGTCAGATCACCGGTGTATGGTTTCAATCAACTGCCATTCACCTTTCCTAGAAAGGGATCTCCATTCAATTTAACCAACTGAACTGCTCCATTGTCGGTAATCTCCTTAATGACATAGGGCCCTAGCCAGTGCATTTTGAACTTCCCTGGAAATTGATCAAACTTACTGTCATATAAAAAAACTAGATCATGTACCTTAAAGGTGCACAACTTAATGTGTCGATCATGCCATGCTTCTTCGTGCTGCTTTTGGACCTCTTGGTGAAATCCAACCATAAATCTTTCATCCTCAAGCTCAGTGTTAGGTCCCTATAATACTAGTGATTACCCCATTACTATTGTAGTTGTACCCCTTATTAATATTGTTGTGCCCCTATTGTCCCCATATTGTTATTACTGTGCCCCATAGAATCCCTCTATGTTTATTTTTGTGGCTTTATGTTATTATTGTTAGGTCGGCTAGGTTATATTGTGACTCCTTAGACTCCTATACATAGAAAGGAGGTTTTATCATTTGAATCATCCAAATAATTGTTCATTTATGTAATTTAAAGGAGGTTTCCCCCTCGAAGAGGCTGAATTCTAAGGCGTTGATCTATCTTTTCTATCTTTTCTTGAGCTGGTTTCATAACATTTGGTATCAGAGCTTTGGATTTTAGGGTTTCGCTGCCCCAAACAGGTCATCGTGGAAATTTTACTATAACTTTTTTTTGCGACGTTTCAGAAGCTAAAAACAAAACCCATTTGAGAAGACATCGCATTGAATCTCAGGTCCAAATTTCAGAGCTTTTTGCACCATATTGTAGGAGATATGAACTAAGGAAGTTGGTCCTTTTGTAGAATCCTGAATTACATTCAAAATAGGTGACCTAGGGAAAATCATCATAAGTTTCTCTCTGAGCATCAGATTGAAATTTCGTAAGAAGTTATAGAAAGTGAACGGTATGTAGTTTCTTGTATATATTTTTCAAAGCCAAAGGTCAAAACAGGGACACGTGGCACGTCGTACAAGTTCGCTCTACTGAATTAGTCTTTAATCAGGTCACTATGGGAGATTTGGCATAACTCTTCATTGGAGAATCCAATTGGGGTTAGACTGGTGGCATTGGAAAGAGGACACAGAGGGCTACTGCAGGTCACAATTTTAGAACTGGATGATCCGAAATTACAGAGATACATCAGAGGCAATATCGAGCTCCTACAAAGTGAAAAAAGGTGTGAATATTTTCTAAATGTTTGCTTAAGTTTGGTTTGAAAAATTATTTCGAAGGAATTCATAGGGAATAGTGAAGCATTATTATCAGTAATTGATGCCCTAAAGAAAGAAAATTGAAACACCTAGTAGGCGACCTGAAAGCTCTAGCATGACTCATGAAGAAGAGAAAGAAATGCAACATGATATATCAAAATTACGAGACCAAGTGCAACAAGTGTCACTTGCACAAAAAGGGACAAAATCTAAGATGGATTGTTTAAAGAAAGGTGTAGAAGCTAAGATGAATGACATGGAAGCTAAGATGGATGATTTGAAGATAGATTTGAAGACAAGCATGGAAGAATTGAAGATAAATATGAATAAGTTGCTACAAGAAGGGTCACTAAGGGTGAAAGGGTAGCAAAGGAAACTCATGATGAGAACAAAAGAAATGTTAATCATGATTCCATAGACTCTAATGTTGGATCGAAGACCCACCATATTCCAAAAAATCGATATGAGGAAGTTTGATGGCAAGGATCCCGCAACATGGATATTACAGATGGAGCAATTTTTCGATCTCAATAATGTGCAAAACACACAAAAGGTACGTATGTCAACTTTATATTTGGAACCAAATCAGTTTGTATGGTATCAATGGCTTTGCTCTCGTAAACAATTTATCACTTGGGAAATTTTTACGGAAGGATTGATAGCACATTATGAGGGTACAAAAAGCAACACTTTTTTTAGCCCATTGATAAGTCTCAAACAAAAGGGTTCAATAATGGAGCACATTGAGGAGTTCCAAAAATTGAACATAAGGGTAAAAGATATTCCAGAGGAGCATAGGATTGATGTGTTCATAGGGTCTTTAAAGGATAATATCCAACATGATGTTCTTCTTTGGGAACCTGATTCATTAGAGAAGGCATTCAGGTTAGCAAGAAAAATGGAAAGCACAATTATGGCAACCAGGAAGCATACCACTCACATCTATCAAGATGGAAGCGGTGTTGCCGCTATTCTTCCACAACCTATAAGGTTGACACCACAACAATTGGAAGAAAAAAGAGAAAAAGGGCTTTGTTACAGTTGTGTTAGAAAATACACTAAAGGTCATAAGTGTGCTGAGAAGAAATTATTCTACATAGATTGTGAAGAGGAAGAAGAAAAGGAGTAAGAAAGGTCAAAAAAAGAGGATATACTCCAGGAACAAAGCCTAGATGAAGAACAAATGAATCCGACCATATCTTGTAATGCATTGGCGGGAATTAATACTCAAACCATCAAGATAGAAGGACAAATCAAGAAGAAAAAGGTAATAGTGTTGATTGATTCAGGAAGTTCACAATTTTATTCATTGTAAGGTGGCAAAAGAATTGAATTGCTTCTTATATCCAGCACCAGAGTTTCAAGTGATGGTTGCAAATGGAGGAACGATAAATTTCTCTGGAAAGTGCCATAATATCAAGCTATCCATGGGAGAATATGTATTGACTAGCCCAATTCTTCCATTCAATGGGAGGTGCTGATGTTGTATTAGGAGTCCAATGGCTACAATCCTTGGGTACAATATCTTTTAATTTTCAAGAACTTTTCATGAAATTTTCTGTGGAAGGAAAGGAAGTTGTATTAAGGGGTATTGTAGGGAAACCAGAAAGATAATCGGCTCTAATGGTATGACAAAGCTTCTAAAAAAGGAACAAATAGGTGTATTTGCACAATTATGTTCGCTAGATGTTTCCACATCATAATCATATATTTCTCCAGATCTCCAAAAAGTCTTGGACAATCATTCCAAGGTATTTGAGACTCCCAAAGGTCTCCCACCTATTCATGATCATGATCATGCTATTCATCTAATTCCAAGAAGTGTTCCTCCAAACATCAGGTCGTACAAATATCCCTATGCCCAAAAGAGTGAAATTGAATGTATGGTCACAGAAATGCTAGAGGCTGGTATAATTCAACCTAGTCAAAGTTCTTTCTTTGCTCCAGTAGTATTGGTGCACAAGAAGGATGGATCACGGTGCATGTGTTTGGATTATAGGGAGCTCAACAAGCTCACTATTAAAGATAAGTTTCCCATTCCTGTCATTGATGAATTACTAGATGAATTGCATGGATCAATTTACTTCACCAAGTTGGATCTTGGTTCAGGATATCATCAAATCAGAATGAAGACTGAAGACATTCCAAAAACAACATTTAGAACTATGAGGGTCATTATGAATTTTTGGTCATGCATTTTAGCCTTATCAATGCACCTTCTACATTTGAAGGTTTGATGAATTCCATTTTCAAACCCTTCCTTAGAAAATTTGTGTTAGTATTTTTTGATGATATACTAATCTACAACAAGTCTTGGAAGGATCATGTTGAACATGTTGACAGGGTGCTACAACTATTGGAGGAGAAACAATTATATGCAAAAAGATCCAAATGTTTCTTTGGAGTACAAGAGGTGGAATATCTGGGTCATATTGTATCTCATGAAGGAGTTAAGGTAGACCCTAGCAAATTTAAAGCCATTAAGGAAGGGAGAATCCCCACATCCATAAAGCATCTGCGAGGATTTCTCGGGTTGACAAGGTATTATCGCAAGTTTGTTAAGAATTATGGGAGAAAGCAGCACCTCTAACAACATTATTGAAGAAAGATGCATTTTCATGGACTCCGGAAGCAACAAAGGCCTTTGAACATCTTAAAGAGGCAATGTGCCAAGCACCGGTCTTAGCTACACCGGACTTCACGAAAACATTCATTGTGGAATGTGATGCTTCAGGAATGGAATTGGTGTTGTTCTAATGCAAGATGAAAGACCCATTGCTTTTGAAAGTCGTCCAATCAAGGGAAAGTTTTTAAGCAAAGCTATTTATGAGAAGGAAATGTTGGCAATACTCCATGCGCTTAAGAAATGGCGACCCTACCTAATGGGAAGACACTTCAAGGTAAAAACAGACCATGATAGCCTTAAATACTTTTTAGAACAAAGATTATCCTTTGAAGAGCAACAAAAGTGGGTCACAAAGATGTTGGGTTATGACTTTGAAATCATCTACAAAAAAGGGAAGCAAAATTTGGTGGCATATGCACTCTTAAGAAAGGATGAGGATGTGCAAGCATTGTTGTGCGCCATTTCTATTATCCAACCAGATTGGCTAAATGAAACAAGGGAGGAATGGAAGAATGACGAAGAAGTGTGGGCACTTATTCGAAAGTTACAACAAGATTCCAATACATCTAATACATTTAGCTGGCAAAATGATTCGTTATGGTACAAAGATCGCTTATACCTCTATAAGAATTCCCAACTAAAACAAAAGATTCTTATGGAATTACACACTTCTCCCTTAGGAGGGCACTCAGAATTTTTTAAAACTTACCACATGGTTAAGAAGAATTTTTTTTGGAATGGCCTTAAATCAAATATTCAAAAATTTGTGGCGAAATGTTTGGTTTTCCAACAAAATAATGTTGAAACAATTAAGACACCAGGTCTATTACAACCTTTATCCATTCCAAGCCAACGTTAAGAGGAGCTTTCAATGGATTTTATCATAGGTTTACCCAAGTCTGAGGGAAAGAGTGTCATCATGGTGGTAGTTGACAGACTTACCAAGTATGCACACTTTTGTGCATTATCACTTCCATTAAAAGCTAGTACAATTTCTACTGCATTTATGGAAACAATTCAAAAGCTACATGGAAACCCAAAGATTATTGTAAGTGACAGAGACCCCATTTTCACTGGAAATTTTTGGACAAAATTATTTTCTTGTCTTGGTACTCAGTTA
>APFE030377723.1:17146-49165 GCA_000404065.3 Pinus taeda | reverse complement strand
ATACCCAATCACCTACATCAAAACATTTTTCACTACGATGTTGATCTACCTGTTGTTTCATTCGATTTTCCACCAAAGTGGCATTATCCTTTAAAAGTTGGAGAACTTGTTGTTGATGCACAATGTGATCTTTCACCACTTGAACCTTTTTCTTCTTGATATGTCCTTCTATATTTAGAGTTTGAGGAGTGGTAATTTCTTCCAACCCTTTACAAGATATGGGCGGATTCATTTCTTGATGCTCAATGTGATCTTTCACTTCTTGAACATTTTTCTTCTTGATATGTCCTTCTATCTTGATAGTTTGAGGAGTGGTAATTTCGACCAATGAATTACAAGATATGGTTGGATTCATTTCTTCTTTCTCGATTTGATCTTTCACTTCTTGAACCTTTTTCTTCTTGATATGTCCTTATATCTTGAGAGTTTGAGGAGTGGTAATTCTTTCCAATGCTTTACAAGATATGGTCGGATTCATTTCTTCTTTATCTGGGGTGGGTTCCTGGTGTATATCCTCTTCTTTTGATGCTTCTTGATCCTTTTCTTCCTCCTCTTCATAATCTATGTAAAATAATTTCTTCTCAGCACACTTATGACCTTTAGTGTATTTGCTATCACAATTGTAACAAAGCCCTTTTTCTCTTTTTTCTTCCAATTGTTGTGGTGCAAACCTTGTAGGTTGTGGAAGGCTAGGAGAAAATAAACTTCCATAATTATAGTCGTGAGTGGTGGGATTCCTTATTTCCATAATTTCGCTTTCAATTTTTCTTGTCCACCTGAATGCCTTCTCCAATGAATCACGTTCCGAAAGACGAACCTTGTGTTGAATGTTATCCTTTAAATTCCCTATGAAGACATCAACCATTTTCTTCTCTGGAATATCATTTACCCTTATATTCAATTTTTGGAAGTCCTCAATGTGCTCTTCCATTGAACCCTTTTGTTTGATATTTATCAATTGGGTAAAGAAGGTGTTTCTCTTTGTATCCTCATAATGTGCTATCATTTCCTCCATGAAAATTCCACGATGACCTGTTTCCGCTATAACTTTTTTTCTGCGACATTTCAGAAGAGAAAAAAAGTTGTAGAGAAAATTCCACGATGACCTGTTTGGAGCAGCAGAACCCTAGAATCCAAAGCTCTGATACCAAATGTTATGAAACCAGCTCACGAAAAGATAGAAAAGATAGATGAACGTCTTAGAAATAAGCCTTTTCGAGGGGGAAACCTCCTTTATATTACACAAAAGAACATTTCTTGGATGATACAAATGACAAGACCTCCTTTCTATATATAGGAGTCTAAGGGGTCATAATATAATCAGAGCCAACATAACAATAATAATGTAAGGGCACAATAATAACAATAGTGGGCTTCTATGGGGCATAATAATATTAATATGGGGACTACATGGGCACAACAATATAATAAGGGGGTTGTACTAATAACAATAAGGGGTTACACTAGTAGTATAGGGACCTAACACTGAATATAATCTTTTCGGGTCCAAAAGGCTTCCAGTGGGGAGGAGTGATCAGGTGCTAAAAAATTATGCTAAAAAATCGAAGTGTCAGAATCTTGGTAAACTCACCTTTAGATCAAAGAGCTCATCATTCTAAATCCAACAGTGTGA
The DNA here is from genome assembly GCA_000404065.3 of Pinus taeda. Lineage (NCBI taxonomy): Eukaryota > Viridiplantae > Streptophyta > Pinopsida > Pinales > Pinaceae > Pinus > Pinus taeda. The sequence goes on along the minus strand of APFE030377723.1, from coordinate 47,532 downwards.
ATGAAACTCAAATATGAGCTCATGTGTAGAAGTTAGAGAAATTCAAAATTCAAGTTTGGCTTGTATACATGGCAGCATTAGGATGATGTGGGAAGGTCTTCAACGAATGAGGAGGTGCCAAGTGGCAGGATGGAAGTGACTCCCCCCCCCATTTTTCTAATCATAGTCGCAAGTGGAAAGGAATTACAAAATTGGCCCTAGAACAACTAGGGTTGTGATGCGATAAGGCAATCGTAAATCGCAATCGCAATCGGCGAGGGGAAGGTATTATGGAAATTGGCACCCAGCAGGTTGGGTTGCAATGCGATATCACAATCACATATTGCAAGAAAAAAAAGGCCATAGACTTTAAGACCCTGGTTCTCCACCAATTGTGATGAGTGATAAGTTCCCAGACACGATACATTCATGGGCCACAATTTAAGTTCTCATCGAGTCCATCGATATCACATCGCACAATCGCCGATTTGTTTACAAGACCATCCATCGGGTTTTACGTCAATTGTAATTTGTAATACGACCGACATGTTATGGGCCATGACGTGGTGAAATATTAGCTCAGTTAGCGGATTTTGGAGTGAAAATGTGGGTTTCTACCGGTTTTAGAGCAATTTGTGGAACAAAAAGTGGGAGAACTAGGAGAAGTCATAACTTATTCAGTTTTTATCCAAATTGAATGACAAAAAAAGCTATATAGCCATTTCTTAGTATTTTGAACTCATGGAGATAGGTTTCAGAGGCATTTGAGCATTGTAAACACTTTTTTTGTAATTCTAAGCATAATAGAGAGGCCCAAGCATTGGAAGATGGACCAACAAGACATAGTCTAGGAGGGGTGAACTCCTCATCAAATATCTATGTTGTGTGTTGTATTTTGACATTCTTTTCTATTATTTCATTATTTTTCATCATATTTTTTATGTTAAATTGTTTATAACATTTACATAAGAAACTCTCATGGGAATCAATTGATTAAGCAAATTGTGAATCCTTAAGCACCTGATTAGCAAATGATAAGAATCTTGGGTTTTATTATGAATGGGGAATTAGAACAACATTGCTAATGTACTCTATTTCAGATCAATTTGGGATCAGAGCACTGGCTTTTTCTTACTAGGTTTTCTTGTGCAAAGAAGGATTTAATTGTTTGATAGTTTTATGTCATGCTAACAAGGTTAAAACTCAAAAGAGGAGAAGGAAAGCTAGGTTGAAGTCCTGAAGTTGGGTCAAGTGGAATAAGAGCAAGGTTGCCAAAGTGTTCTACACTTGTACATCATCAAGTTGCAGAAGTTGCAGTTGATTCTTCAGAGACCATGTCTCATGAAGGAGAACCTACGAACATGACAGAAGATGAGAAGACCTTTACAAAGGATTTCTTTGATATGACAGATATGGTGAAGGTCCTCTACAAGAGATGAATAGAGTATTCCAAGGATAAAGTTCCAAACCTCCCAAAGATGAATAGAAGATCACTTTCTCTTCTCTTCATTTTACATTATTTTCCTTCAATTTTCTCCTCACGTGCAACTTGTGACCATTCACCTTCCTCTTCTCATATTTTCCTTTATTTTCATAAATAAATGTGTCAAAATACATTTTTTAACGCCTTTCACATTGCCCTTGCCAATTTCGTTTAGCCATAATAAACTGAATGAACACCCACACTAGGATGTGTTTCCCAATATTCAGCTTGGAATACGTGTCCCTTAACTATGGGCTTATCTTTCCTTTACTAACTTTTATTACATCTGTTAGCACTCCAGGAAACTCTCCTAGCTTGTAGATCAGAGATGTCTGGTAACATATAATCTTCAATATTGTTCTCTGAACTATTAGAATAAATGATGGTTTGGGTCAAGTTAGATAACCATTTCATCTCTATTCTCACTCAAGACATGCATGAACACCCTCAACAACACAAGGCTTTAGACCACTAATGCTCAATAGTTTGTAGATTTAATAGATAGATGGAGAATATTGATAGTACCAACAGATTGCATACGTAAACATATATGAATGGCTGACTACAGGTAGCAGATAAGCTTACTGACTATACTGGCAGATGCATATATAATAACACATATAAATGGCTAGCTACAAGAAGCAAAGAAGCTTGAAAATCTAATATATCAAAGCAGAGATAAGATGACAGTTATCTGGCCTTAAACACAAAGAAAACCTAAACAAACTATTCAAGTGCAAGCATAGAAGAACATAAAGAGAATGGACTTTGAACATCTAATGGAAAAAGAAGCTTATATTGCTTAGAATGCAGATGAGAAGCTTGAATGAACAAAGGAGGAATAATCTCCAAAAGTTGAACCTCTATTACATTTAGTTTTCTTCCTTTTATAGGCCCTTTATAATGCTCCTGAGCTCTCTAGAAGGCTCAAAGTCTTAATATATCCCCTCTGTCCCTTAACTATTTCATTCCCTGGAGGCAAGCATGCCTTGGAGGTTTTTCCTCCTTCTGACAGAGGAATAACAGTTTTTAGATATTTTTGGGTGGTTTGTTGCACTGTCTAGGAGCTCTCTCGTGCCAGAGATACCCCAAAATTGATTCTACTATTATGGATGAGTTGCGCTGTCTGTTGATGCTTCAAGGCCAATTCTATTTCAAGCTAGCTACGTGTGCTCCATGATGCTTCTGTGTTGCGTTGTCTGTGTGGTGGAATGGCTCTTCTCTTTCCCTTTCTAGGCTCTTGTTTCCATGCATTATGTCTCTCGGGCTCTGTTACATGGTGCAATGGGTCTTCGGACCCGTATATCCCTCTAAATTCCCCCTTTCTGTCAATACAAGACTGTTTTCTATTTAAAACAGAAAACACAGTGACATTGTGAAAATCTCGCCTACCTCTATCCTTTTCAGACTTAATAAATCCTTAGATATGGCTTATTCCCCTCTTGTGTCCCCCCTTTGCAATGATAACATGTCTCTGCCATCGGTCTGGGAGTCCCAGATCCAACGGTGATGATTCATTTCAGGTGCCTCATTTGTACTAGAGTTAACTGCCTGATGAGAGTGGTTTTCTCTCTCCTTGTCTTGGACACGTGGCAGCTGTTGTATGGCATCGAGCGGAGCTCAGCTTAAACCACTTATCGCCCACGGCCCGCCCTAAATCCTGCTTGTTTTAACTTTTCCTTTGTATTTTTAAATATGCCTAAAATGTTAAAGACATGGGAAAATTGCCGTCGACAGACATCAAATATTATATATATCACTTTCTGGACCCTTTCGGGTCATGGCTTCATCACAATCGCACTAGCCAAGCTTCCTTTGTATTTCGTTGAAACAACGAAAATACGTAAAAAACATTGAAATATGCATGGGTGCGGAACTAAAAATATATGAATTTTCATATATACTGTGGTCCAATCCGGCTCTTCAAGTCGCCCATATGTATGTACAGAGGCCCTGCCCCATGTATTATGCTGATGCGATATAGCGATGCGATCTGATCGCAATCGTCGATCGCTCAATGCCCGGGCCCCTTTATATATATAACATAGCTCCTTGCCGATGCGACCCGTCGATTTGATCATCAGCGATCGCTGATTAGTGGTGTCATGTACCCGCTTTAAGCCTGCCCACTCTGAGTGGCCAATATGTGATTAGCCACCTAGATCTAGGCTGTTGATTAGCCAGATCTAATAGTGGCTATGCAATGCCCAGTTTAAGTCTGCGGTAATGCTTTTGCATGATTTTAGAGTGCTTTGAGCCTCCTGATAGTGCATTTATGCCCTTCCAAGGGCTTTCCTCTTGCACCAATTTTGATCATTAGATGATCTTTGAGCGAAAATTGAAAAAGTCAAGGGCATAAATGGATCCATTGGCACGATATTTAAGCACAATTAGAGACTTTGGGGCATATTTGGATCCATTTTGGGCCATTTGCCTCCAAGGATAACATTGGGTCCTTCTAGGGATGAAATCCTCCCTGTGAGGGTTCAAGAACCACAGATCAATGCCTTTCCTGTATGCAATAAGATCAAATATTCCTCCTAGTGTTGCATTGGGCATGGAGTCCATTAAGCATGAAGAAAAAAACTTTGAAAACAACCTATTTACAACCAAGGGTTGAAAGCCTTAACTAAAATAAAGTTTGAAGAACAGCCCATCGAATGGGCTATCAAAAACATATTCTTCCTTTGATGCATCCCTTTTGAGAAAACAGTCACCAAACTAAAAAGTTACCCTTTTTACCTTTCCATGAAAGGTTTCTTTCTCTTGGTCAATGCGTATATCATCAAATTCATCAAAGATTTGCAAAAGCCTATTGATTTGATCCTCTACTTCAAAAAGTTTGGAACACTTGACATTATCAAGCAGAGATGGTCTATATTTCACCTCCTCTCTGTATGCTTTCAGCCTTGGATGTTTTGATTGGGAGGTTTTGTACACCTGCTAAATAATAAGGTCTGCTTCATACTTTGTTGTGTCATTTGTGACCTGAAAAGTTAATATAAAAGGAGAATCAATGCATTCTTGTATGAGGGACACAAGGACTTCAGCTATTCCCGTAGCTTCCTTAGATCAAGCCCCATCAAAGAACATGTCCCAAATCTATGGGCCTTCTTCCTCTATGATCTGGAAAACTGGTTTTTTAAGCTGCGTAGAGGCCAACTGATAAGGCTTGGTAATATCAAGACCGAGCTTATCCATGACAGCCTTGGGCATTGAATTATAGCTGGGTCTAGTGTCTAGAAGGAACTTATGAAGGATTTTATCATGAATAGTTAGAGGGACATAAAATGATGGCGAGTTGTCTTCATAATTTATAATCATTGGGTTGAGAATAACAGCTGGTTGGTCATTTTGTAGATTTACATAGTCAATTGAGGCTTGGATGGCATTAGTCTCAAGAGCCTCAAGGATAGATTTCTTGAAGGACTCATTCTTCACTCGTTCAATCGGAGGCATAGGTATTGTTAGCTTCTAAATTTCTAATTGAAAACTGAAAGAAGAAGGAGATTTGTCAAGGCCTCTTACCTCATGAGCTGGAGCTTTGAGGATGATGGGATCAACTATTGGTTGCTTTTGCTTATTAGCTTGTTGTTCTGCAGGGACATCATCTTTATGAATAGGAGTTTCTTTGACATTATTCATCATAGAGCTCAGATTATATTGGTGTTGATCTACAGTTTGTAGAATAGCTTCACCATCCCATTCTTGGCTGATCTGGCCATTGAATAATGACTTCTCATAGGCAGCTTTGGTTAAAAAAGTGGTGTTTCTTTGTCTTTCATACAATGGATCTTATCATCTTCGTCAAACTACTCTTCTTCCATGACTGCATTTTGAAAAGGGGTCTTCACCCTTTGGTCTTCATTGGCATCTTTGTTTCTTTACAAAATCTACAACTGCTCATTTGCTCTTCTATATGGATTTGGATTCGGATGAGAAAAGGTATTAGGAACCCTTCCTTTCCCAAAATTCTGCTCAACCTTTAATTGGAAATTTCAGAGGATAATGACTCTATAATCTTGGCCATTTTATCAATCCTGGGATCTGAAGATGATGAAGGCTTGCCCCTCTATCTTCTTCTATCAGCATTACCTTTGAGCTTTTCTATAGCCATGATGTTTGATTCTACTTCCAGGGTTGCATCTTGCATATCAGCCTAAGAAGCACATCGCCTCTCCCTCAACAATAAACAAAAGTTAGAATCAAAGGCACTTGCAAAGATGAGTCTAGCAGAGGTAGTGGTGGGTTTTACTTCAGTTGGTATCTTGATGTACATGCAGTTAAATCTCTTATTAAAATCAAACATCAGCTCACCATTTTCCCTCTGTAAGTTCCCAAACTCAGTGTGGTAGTAAAGGAGATCCTTCTTATCCCTTCAATGCTTTAGGAATGCATCATCTAAGGCCTCAATATTAGCTATAGATCTTGGGCTCAGTTCTATGAACCATTTTCTAGCCTCTCCATCTAGGCTTTAGACAAAGACTCTCATCCAGACATCATCTTCAAAAAGGTCGAGGTTATTAGCATAGTTATAGAACGACTCAAGATGTTCTTCAACTATAACACCTTTAGTCCTAGTGAACTTAGGCATATACTTCTGATATTCTCCAATAGGCATGGCATTCAAAGGAGTTGGCAGTATTAGAGGCCCATACTTAGCAGCTATAATTCTTTCCATTTTGGTAGGTGCTTGTGGACATGCCATCGTTGTGGTAGCTAAAAAAGTATTGGCAGTCTGAATGATAGAGTGCTGAGGGGTGACTGATAAGACTAAAGGAGTATGATGGATAGGAGGTGAGGTTTCCTTTAGGCTTACAACAAAATGAGAACCTAAAGAATAAGGAGCTTTATGAATTTCTGAGAGTTTTTTTCACTGCTAGTATTAGAATTTGTACTCTCAACATGTATTTGTTCTATTGCAGGATTTTCTTGAAGAGATATAGAATATTGTTTAGGTTTACCTGAACCTGATGCTCCTTTCTACAATACCTTTCTCTCTTTGATGATCTTTTCAGGGTCAGGTACTGGGTCAGTTTGTGACTTCTAAGGGTTTCTCCGAGTTTGCCTCACAAATAGAGCCAGAACTATGAAGTGGAGTCGCCAAGAGGTTTGGCCTCTAGTATATTCACCAGATAGATGATTACAACCAAAAATGTGCCAAGACTTTGTCTATCATCAAAGTTGGATCTATATCATTTCCCAGGGAAGATGAGCTTCAATTTCCTCTCCTCGGCAACGACACCAATTATGTTAGCACTCCAAGAAACTCTCCTAGGTTGTAGATAGGAGATGTGTGGTAACATATAATCTTCAATATTGTTCTTTGAACTATTGGAATAAATGATGGTTTGGATCAAGTTAGATAACCATTTCAGCTCTATTCTCACTAAAGACATGCATGAACACCCTCAACAACACAAGGCTTTAGACCACTAATGCTCAATAGTTTGTAGATTTAATGGATAGATGGAGAATATTGAAAGTACCAGCAGATTGCATATGAACATATATGAATGGTTGACTACAGACAACAAATAAGCTTACTGACTATACTGGTAGATGCATATATAATAACACATATAAATGGCTAGCTATAGGCAGGAAAGAAGCTTGCAAATCCAATATATCAAAGCAGAGATAAGATGACAGTTATCTGGCCTTAAACACAAAGAAAACCTGAACAAACTGTTCAAGTACAAGCATAGAACAACATAAAGAGAATGGACATTGAACATCTAATGGCAAAAGAAGCTTATATTGCTTAGAATGCAGATGAGAAGCTTGAATGAACAGAGGAATAATCTCCAAAAGTTGAACCTCTATTACATTTAGTTTTCTTCCTTTTATAGGCCCTTTACAATGCTCCTGAGCTCTCTAGAAGGCTTGGAGTCTTAATCTATCCCTCTGTCCCTTAGCTATTTGATTCCCTGAAGGAAAGCATGCCTTGGAGGTTTTTCCTCCTTCTGACAAAGTAATAACAGTTTTCAAATATTTTTGGGTGGTTTGTTGCATTGTCTAGGAGCTCTCTCGTGCCAGAGATGCCCCATAATTGATTCTACTATTATGGATGAGCTTCCCTGTCTGTTGATGCTTCAAGGCCAATTTTGTTTCAGGCTAGCTCCGCATGCTCCATGATGCTTCTGTGTTGTGCTATCTGTGTGGTGGAATGGATCTTCTCTTTCCCTTTCCAGGCTCTTGTTTCCCGGAAATATGTCTCCTGAGCTCTATTATATGGTGCAATGGGTCTTCGGGCCCGTATATCCCTCTAAATGCCCCCTTTTTGTCAATACATGACTGTTTTCTATTTAAAACAGAAACCACAGTGACACTGTGAAAATCCCGCCTACCTCTGTCCATTTCGGACTTAAGAAATCCTTAGAAATGGCTTATTCCCCCCTTGGGTCCCCCTTTTGCAATGATAACACGTCTTCGTCGTCGATTTGGGAGTCCCAAATCCAATGGTGATGATCCATTTCAGGTGCCTCCTTTGTACTAGAGTAAATTGTCCGATGAAGGTGGTTTCCTCTCTCCTTGTCTTGGACACGTTGCAGCTGATGTATGGCATCAGGCGGAGCTCGGCCTAAACCACTTACCGCCCATGGCCCACCCAAAATCCTGCTTGTTTTAACTTTTCCTTTGTATTTTGAAATATGTCTAAAACGTTAAAAACACAAGAAAATTGCCATCGATAGACATCAAATATTATATATATCACTTCCCGGTCATCGTAATCGCACTAGCCAAACTTCCTTTGTATTTCATTGAAACAACGAAAATATGTAAAAAAACATTGAAATATGCATGGCCACGAAACTAAAAATATATGAATTTTCATATATACCGTGGTCGGGTCCAGCTCTTCGGGTCACCCATATGTATGTGCAGAGTCTTCGCCCCATGTATTATGTCGATGTGATACAGCGATGCGATCCAATCACAATCGCTTATCGCTCTATGCCAGGGCCCCTTTATATATATAACATAGCTCCCCACCGATGCGACCCACCGATCTGATCATCAGCGATCGCTAATCGACGGTGTCATGCACCCGTTTTAAGCTTGCCCACTCTGCCTGGCCGATATGCTGGGCCGTTGATCGGCCAGATCTAACAGTGGCTGTGCAATGCCCAGTTTAAACCTACGATAATGCTTTTTTAGAGTGTTTTGAGCCTCCCGATAGTGCATTTCTGCCCTTCCAAGGGCTTTCCTCTTGTGCCAATTTTGATCATTAGATGATCTTTGAGCCAAAATTGAAAATGTCAAGGGCATAAATAGATCCATTGGCACAATCTTTAAGCACACTTGGAGACTTTGGGGCATATTTGGATCCATTTTTGGGCCACTTGCCTCCAAGGCTAAGAACATGAACTTTTAACGAGGGGTTGTTACAAGTTACATTTACAAAGAGAGTTCCTCTCAAGCCTTCTTAGGAAAGACCTGACCAGTTTGATACGGGCCTTACACAAGCATAAAGGTTGTGGGTGAAAATGATTTTGAATTGAGCGCTCCCCCTTTCCTTGGATTTCACCTAGTATTTAGTGTGGATCTGCTTCAACCATATTTTCTATCTTTATTGAACACCTCAGAGGCAACCAAGAAATTGCCCTACATGGATAGGATATAATCGGTCAAATCATGGACACCAAGACAAAGGATACCTACCAACATAACATACAACTCTATCAGGTTGTCAAGTAATGGGAGCTTCTTCGCCAAGGCAAGTGGTTTACCAAAAGCAAAATTTAGTGGAAGCTTTCCCACCTGATAAGGGAACTTGATGCAATGGAGACCATTTCTCCCTAAGGGGGGAGGATTGTTTGAGGTGGATATTGGTGGCCACCAACTTCTTCAAATGTCTCAATTGTTATCTATCTTCTTAGCAAATTTTCTATGATTTTTGGGTCCTAAACTTCCAAGGTCATTTTGAGGCCCTAAACGATGCCTTTTGGCAACCCGGGTGGCTAGGAGTTACCATAACATTCTATTCTATTAATGAAAAGTATAGAGAATTGGTGACCTGATAAAACCAATTAGCATGTTTGGCTTGAGATTAGATTAGCACTCTTGATTAATGAATCAAGGCTACTTACTTGATACATCATATTATAAATGTATTTAGACCTTCATTTTTAAATACCTTAATGTTTTTTTTTTTTTAATCTAGGATAATTGGTAATTGGTGAGAGTTATCCTGAACAAACCCAGAATCAAATCTAACTAGCTGTCATTATAAACCTAGGCTACGAGCAACCACTTGCAAGCTGCACAATAGCGGGTAACTTATGCCATACCTTAATGTTAACCATTGAGGTAACTTTTAACATTTAGGGAGTCCCTATGGATATGAACCTTCTCAAATACAGTGATTTATATCTATATATTTTTTGTATCCTTATGCTAATCATATATCATGTTATATTGATTACGTGTTCTTTAAATATTAAATATACTTTAGTCTTTTTGCTTTCTAAATTTATGACCTAAATATCCTTTGATGATATTAAATATTATAAATTAAATATAAATACTTTCTATTTCTCATAATATAGTCCAAAATGCTTCAGTTTATAATAATTATTTACTTTACTACCACGATATTATCATATCCAATATTTTCTTTATTGTTATTTACTCTAAAATATTTCACACAATAATATATTTCACTTTACATTATTATATCCCTATCCTTAGTGATGTATATTTCCTATTAATCATGCCCACACTAAAAATAAATAAATAAAAATTACTTGCTTTAATAATAACATTCATGTATTTTACATAACCCTAAGCTAAAAAAATGCATTAAACTGTTAGACATAAAAGAACCTGACTCTTCACTATAACCCACAATTAAGAACATTCCACTACTCAGCGTATTCAAATGCAAACCTTTGCTCTTAATCATAGAAACACAATTTGCTATCTAGCAAATTGTAGAGCAAGCCCTTTTTGGCGGTTCTAAGTGTTGCCTTCAAATTCTCTTCATTCTAGAATTTGCCCACATATGATTGCTCCGCCTCCACTTATGTTAAATATAATTTTTTAAATATTTAATTATATAAATTATTACTGGTAGTAAATTATATATAAATCACAATTTATAATAATATTTTTTTTAAGTTTGGTAAGACTATATTTTTATTATATTTAACTTTTCATACTAATTGGGGTGACACAAGATTGGAACCTAAGACTTCTAATTTAGTGAGACTTCATTTCCACCATCGTGATCAATTGAACTACTCCAAAAAAACATTATATACAACCATATTATGTAGCAAATTATATTCATTTTATTTCAATATTTATTTATCCAATAATATTATCCTAACAATACAATAAATTATGGACTGGCTTGGGTTATTAAACACACAAAAATGGCAAATGTGAGTTACTGAAAATGGCATTACAAGGTTGGGGAATTTTTAATTTAAAAGAGAAAATAAATTATTATTTATGTGTATGGAGAAGAATTCGTAATTAAATTGGTTTATTATCTGGTTACTAACTAGCTGTGACTATAACTTTTAGGTGTCCATATAAATTCTTAACTCTAATACTTCATTTTCACAATTATCTTTAATTAAATTATTTCACAAACCTAAAAATAATATTATAATTACTTTAATATTATTAAGAAGAAAATATCGGAGTTGTCTATAATGCGACTTTTTGGAGATTCTGGTGTTGGAATCCGGTGGAAGAAATTGAGGTTAAATCTTGATTTTTAGCAGTTAAAATGGTTTTTTAACTGCATATTTAGATTCAGCACCCTGAAAAACCCCTGGTACCCTTTGGTTGTGCAGAAACTAGCTATCAAACTTGAGATTCCAATAAATTGCCACCAGATTTTAACCGGAAAAACGGGCCGGAAAAACTTTCAAAAAGTCTTATTATAAACAACTGCGAAAATATCCTCGTTAAAAAGTAAGCGCGGTAAGTAACGCATCCTGTCAAATCCCGTCAATTTACAGAGCAGTCACAAACTAGCAGCTTTTAGTCAACTATCCTATCAATTTACAAATTATGGTTCAATGTCAGTACCATAAAACATTGCAATGCCTCGTTTTCATAGCCAACCAAAGAAATAAAATATGTAACCAAACAAATTAATTCTCAAAGTGGTTAAATAATACAAACAACTTCTGTCTATGTTAAACGAAAAAACGAAATTAGTAGGTATGGAATGCGTATATAATATTAAACAAATTAATCCTCAAAGTAGTTAAATACTACAAATAACTTGTATTTATCTTAAACGAAAAACCGAATTTAGTAGGTATGGAATGAATATATAATATTAAAAATGCAGAGAACTTCAACTACCATTCTATCCCAAATCACATGTCTATATTAAATGGTTCCACAACCGCCAACTTCTCGATGTTAGCAACACCAATAGGTATACACACATACCCAGAGAAAGACTGTTCTTTCAATATTGATCAAAATGACATACAGAAAAATCTACAATTGCAGAGGAATCTGTCCAAAATATTTCGATATCAACACTTCCCTCTGGCTGCTGTGCATTCTGATTTGGCAACAGGTTCCAAATAAAAAGTTATGTAAATTCGCAAAGCAACAACAGATAAAAATAAAGATATTAAAAATGAGATTTATTTTAATTTTAAAATTTTATTTACCATTAAAATGTATAAATAATATGATATATATATGTGTTAAACTTTATATATTAAAAAAGTAAAATCTAATTATAAAACTTTTTTTTCTTTCCGCATCCTTACATGATCTAAAAAAATGTTTGGTTATTTATAATTGACTATTTCACATATATAGATATCCATGTAAAAATGAGAAATACTTTTTCCAAACTTTTAAGAATGCAATCTAGAATGAGCTTTGTCTCTTTTACTTATTAATGGTAAAGGTTTTTACTATGGAGATAATGGATAGAAGGGGATTAACTATTGTTATCCGATGTATACATATACAATAAATTCTTATTTTGATAAAGATGTAACGTTTTCAAAACTTTATAATAGTTGAATAAAAAATAAAAATAAATAGTTTATGAAATGTATTTTAATAATGTACAGGTAGAAAATAGCACTACTCCAATATTTCTCAAAATTCTAGTATGTCTATATAATTTTCAGTGAATTGACCCATAAATATGTACTACAACTAAGCAAGAAGCAGATTATTTAACCCCACCTTTATCCATAAATTATTTAATAGAATTTAAATTATTCATTAAAATTTATGAGAAACTGCCTAAATAATTAGAGCTCAAATTTATTGTTTGAAATTTAGTATTTACCTTACACTTTGGATATTACAAAAAAAATTGACAATGAAATTTGATTTTGATAAATTTTTTTGGACTAATCACATTAAGAAATTTGTTTTATAAAATAAAAAACCTTTCTATAAAAGGTCAAATTCCAGTCAAATTCCAGACTATGATGTTAGATCTCAAATAAACAGTCTTGACATTTTACACCAGCATAATCTAACTAAACAGTGTTGACATTTTACAACGGCCTACTTTAAAATATCATAATTTTGCTCAGAAAATTGTAAAAATTTCAGCATGATTTTTGAGAAAATTTAACAAAATTTTTTATAAATCTGTCAAATTTCAGAATTTTAATTACTACAAAAATCTATTCCCGCTATCTAAAAAACTATTTAAGCACTCAAATTTTTTGAAAAAAAATAACCGGATTTGAATAAGAATAATTACTACAAAAATCTATTCCCGCTATCTAAAAAACTATTTAAGCACTCAAATTTTTTGAAAAAAAATAACCGGATTTGAATAAGAAAATCACTACCCAGGCAAGATGGTGGCCTCGGTAGACAACGCTTTCAACACTGAGGTGGCTGTAGTACTTGCATTTATTGGGGCCTAATTATCTTAGGGTGTTGAATGGGTGTTCTAGTACAGTGAGCATGGTTCAACAGAGGTGGGGGTCCTAAGAAAGTGACGGCATTAGGTGCGAAGGATGTCATAAAAATGGGACCGGTCACAACAAAACCATTAAAAAAGTTTAGTGCAGAATTATGTTTTGTTCCACGTGAGGTTTCTCTGACTAGCTTTGTACCATGTCACGAAGTTTGTGGAAGCGTGGATATCTGGCAGTAGGCCTGGAATTTGACCTCACCTCCGGGATAAAATGTTACGCAGGGTTAGCCGAGATTCCGGCGGCGGCCTGGAATTTGACCTTACTGATAAAATGTTACGCATGGTTAGCCGAGATTCCGGCGGCCTGGAATTTGACCTCACCTGGGCTTTAAAAGGAGTTGTTTATAATGTGATTTTTTGGAGATTCCGGTGACGGAATCCGGTGGAAGAAATTGAGGTTAAATCTTTATTTGTTGCAGTTAAAATGGTTTTTTAACTGCATATTTGGATTCAGCACCCTGAAAAACCCCTGGGCCGCTTTGATTGTGCAGAAACTAGCTATCAAACTTGCGATTCCAATAAATTGCTGTCGGATTTTGACCGGAAAAAGTCACCAGAAAAGATTTCAAAAAATCACGTTAAAAACAACTACATAAAATGTTGGAGTTGTCTATAATGCGACTTTTTGGAGATTTCGGTGACAGAATCCTGCCGAAGAAATTGAGGTTAAATCTTGATTTGTTGCAGTTAAAATGGGTTTTTAACTGCATATTTGGATTCAGCACCCTGAAAAACCCTTGGGACGCTTTGATTGTGCAGAAACTAGTTATCAAACTTGCAATTCGAATAAATTGCTACCGGATTTTAACCAGAAAAACCCACCGAAAAGGCTTTCAAAAAATCGCGTTATAGACAACTGCTAAAATGTTACGCATTGTTAACCGAGATTCCGGCAGGCACCATACAGGCCTGCAATTTTGACGTTATATTGAACGCCTTTTAAACTTATTTGATGGCGCCATGCGTGGAATTTGACATTGTACAGAACGTTTTTTTAAGTCATATTGTTAGGTAAAAAAGAATAATCAATATATAACACTGCTATTTTACAAGGAATAAATATTTTGAAACGGCAACAGTGACGGGTGACCGGTAAGAGAATTAAAACTGTAAATTTGGATTTTAAATTATCTTAATAAAAAAATATAAAGGTTTAGATGAAGCAATAACAAATGATTTATTAAATAGGTATTTGTGTGAAAAAGTGTTCCATAAACGGTAAAGAGATAAAAGCTTTTGTTATGTATAAGTTTCATGAGCGTATCTGGGATAAGGAGATAAGAAGAAAGAAAAAATACTATACTGAAGTGTTTAATCCCACTCATAGTGATCAACCAAACTCATACATAGAGGCCAATATCTTTTGGATAGCCAAAATTCTTATTGTGCAGTTAAAGATTAATTCTCATCAACTCCGTTGTGAAATACGGCGCTGGAAAATGTCAAAAAGAAGTGTAGGAGGGAAGAGTATGCATTTTTTGTTCTTCCAGAAAAGTGGAAACAGAAAATCATTTCATTTTATAATGTGAGGCTTTCAAAGACATATGAAGATATGTTGGCAACGAGATCTTGGGATAATCTATTTATCTAGGGGTTTGTCGAGAAATTGGGAACATTTATTGTGACACTTCAACCAGATGAAAAAGTAATCTCTCCCATAAATATTAAAATATTTTTTTTTTCTTTTTTTCAAATTATTAATATCTAAAAATTATTTACAATGAAGCCATTATGATCCATAATGCTTACATTTTTAGGTATATAAAATAATTTGTTCATTATATAACTAAATAGTTTTAAATAGGTAAATGGCTATTAGATTTATAAAGTCTTGTGAATTTTTAATTCTATTTTTTAATTTTGTATTTTATTATTTAACCTACCATTCAAAAATTAGTGTCAAACTTTAATAAATAAGAAAAGTTGGGTAATATAGGAGATTGCCGTCTGAATATGAAGATATTAATATGGAAGATATTATATATTTGGAAAAATAAGAGGTTATCAAAGCTTTAAAAGAGAGTCATAAGAATTATATTTCCAATTATTGACTTAAAAAAATAAAATATTTTCAATAGTTAAAGTGATAAAATAAATTGCAAAATTTATAAGAAAGAAACGATAATCGAATAAAACTAAAATAGAACAATTTAACATTTAGAATTCTTACTTAAAAGTTTGCAAAGAACAAATATGAAACATAAATAACTATTACCAAATTTTTACTTGATAATTAGAAAGAAAAATAAATAACTATTTTCAATTTAACCTTTAGAATTCTTACCTAAAAGATTGCAAATAACAAGTATGAAACATAAATAACTATTACAACCAAATTTTTACTTGATAATTAGAAAGAAAAATAAATAACTATTAATAAAATAATTCTGGAAGATTAAATGCTGTAAATTAAAAATTTGACACTTGCACAAAACTAACTTTTAAAACTATTACCAAATTTTTACTTGATAATTAGAAAGAAAAATAAATAACTATTAATAAAATAATTCTGGAAGATTGAATGCTGTAAATTAAAAATTTGACACTTGCACAAAACTAACTTTTAAAAATAAATTAAGCATATGCTGAACTTTATTAAAAATTGAAATTGTAATTGTTTTTTTCGAAACACAATTTAAAAAAAATGAAGCGTATTCTAAACTTAATTAAAAATGTCTATATATATAAGGATGAAAATAATTCAAACCTGATATTAGCGTTAAGCACCATCTTATGATAAAGATGAAGATAATTCAAACGTCAATTTGACAATAAATCTTAAAATAATGATACGCTATATTTATTTAAAATGTTTTTTCTTAATTGATTTATACTCATATTAACTGAACTAAATACGCAGGAGAATAGCTATAGATATGTAATATGATTGATCTTTGATATGAAACTTATAGATTGGAAAGTTCCTTTCTGATAAATCCATTGTACATATTAACTATATTAAAATGGCATTCATGAAATTAAGACATTTAATTAATCTGGATGTATAATTTCATTGTGCATTAGATAGGAAATAGCAAATAATATTTTATAAATTTATATATGATATTTTGTGAATTTACATAAATTAAAATAAGAAATTAAAAACTAGTATAACGTTATTAAAAAATATTATTTGCAGGGAAGATTTGAAATTCCAGAGTGGCAAGGGTCCACTGCAGGGATGGGAATAGTAACGCTAAAACCTGTGGTGAGTTTCAGACGTTTAGTTCACTGACCTCTTCTTATCAAAATATTTTAATTCGGAAAATGAAGAATTAAGGCTACAAATATTTCTTCTGAATTTTGATGGACTGGTAATTTGAATTTTGATGGACAGGTAATTTTGTAAATATTTCTTCTGAATTTTGATGGACAGGTAATTTGAATTTTGATGGACAGGTAATTTTGTAGGACATCTGAAATTAGTATTTAGTGGGTGTTTTAGATGGGGTTTGTAAAACTAGATAATATGGATGTGGTGTATTCATTGCTACTGAATTTGGTAAGTATTATTATTTTGGGTGACAGGGTGGTACTGGTTCTAACAATAAGGCGGAGATCATCACATTATGAGGGCTGCTATTCGCTGCTAGCTGGCTCAACATTAACACTCTGTATATTTGTGGGGACTCTAAAAGATGCATAGATTGAATCAAGGGATTGTTATGTTTCCAACCTCCTCTTCTGGGCAGGTAATTTTGCAGGACATCTGAAATGAGTATCCAATGGTTTTATTATGGGGCTTGTAAAACTGGACAAAACTGACGTGGTGTACTCATTGCTACTAAACCTGGCAAGTATTATCACTTTTGGTGGCAGGGTGGGTCCGAAATCATCACATTATAAGAACTGTTATTCAGGGCTAGCTGGCTCAACATTAACATTCTACGTATTTTTGGGGACTCTAAAAAATACATAAATTGGATCAAGAAATTGTCATGTCTCTAACCTTTCCTTCTGGCTTATTGGATAAAGCTCATTCCTACTCTAATAAGCTCATTCCAACACATTGATTTTTAATGGCTTATTAGATAAAGCTCATCCGCACCCTGATAAGATAAGCTAATTCCAGCACATTGATTTTAATAGCTTATTGGATAAAGTGCAACAATAGCCTGATAAGCTCATTCCAGCTCATTGATTTTAATCCTATTTACAAGAAGAAGAATATCATGGCTGACTTACTTTTAAAAAAGACATCTCAGCATCTCTCTGAGTCATACACTATACTGCATTCAACAGATATTCCAAATTTGACTTTAGCACTATTCCTACCTCATAGATAAAATTATTATATAATATTTTCTATATTTCTATTTTGTCTGGTGTAATTACGCATTTGCTAAACTTTGAATGAACATACCTGGGATAATAGTACCTCAGAACAGATCTTAGTATTTTTTGTTTGGGATTTTTTTGCTATTAAACTTGGATGTATATCCTTACACAAAACTATATAATTGTACTTTCTTTACTTAATATTAAAGAAACGTTTTTTTCTACTAAACTTGGAAATATTATGCTCACAAATATAACGCCGGAGGCTCAATTAGTTAGTGACTAGGATCATTATGTACTCACGAGATTCATAACAGATGTCGCCTAAAATGATGTAGAACTATGTTAAAGAGATATTTAGATAATAATTTAGAACTATGTTAAAGAGATATTGATTTTTTTAATGTCTTTTTAGAATTAGAGTGATAAAAAAAAATTAAACATTGCGATTTTACTTGTTCAATGGACAATTACCAGCTAATTAGGAGTCTTTACTGAGTTGGAAAGCGATTGATTATAGAGTTTAGTATTTGTTTTAAATGAGTTGGAAGGTGATCATTTATAGAGTTTTGATTTGTTGTTTTACTATATTAAAAGTTATATACAGTCCAATTAGATTTGTTGCTTTAATATATTTCTAAACGTTATAAATTCAGTTAAATTGTTTATATAAATTTGACAATTTCGGTTTAGTTTTCATCTTTTTATGTATTCCAGAGAAGGAGGTTAATGAGGTGGGGTTATTTTATACAATTTTGGTAATTTAAAAAAAAATGGGCTTTTGGATATGTTTTTCTTTTCTTTTTTCTTGTGTGTTCTTTTTATTTATTGGATTTTCTCTTCTATGATAACAATAAGTTCAATTTGGACTATTTATGGTTGAATTTCTTTCCATACAAATGAGAGACCTTGAATTATATAATAAGTTTTTTAACTTTTTAAAGTTTTTTCCCTACCAATTGGTTGACTTTTGGGAAGCTTCAAAGTTTCTAAAATATTTTACTTAAATAATTTATTACTATAGATTTTGTAAACTTTATATACTATAATTATTTTAAGATGTTTTATTAAAGATATAGATAGATGCTTTACTAGACATGTAGATTTAATGTTATTAGCTTAATGCCTGAAATGTTGAAATAATTGAAATTGAAGTGAAAGAAGCAAAACAATAATTGAAATTGAAGTGAAAGAAGCCAAGCAAATAACATATCATCTACACAATGAACGCAAGATCCACCCTAAGAAGATACAAATATTTGAAAGCCAACTAGAACATGAGGCCTATGCTTAGTTACTTTCTTCTCAATAATGAAATGCAAATACCCAAAAGAAAAAAAAGGCATTCACTACGTAGTTGTTATGGATGTTATGGCCAATATGGCTACCAAAGGATCTTCTAGTTATTTTATTTTGCATCAATATCCCACTCTTAAATGCTTTGCTCAACTATGGAACAATAAACAATATAATAAGAATAAAATCCCTTCTTATCCAAGTGGTCCGATATATAACCCAACCTAATAGTAGTATAGGGTTACGGTTAGAGATTTTGCATGCCTTATTCCTCAATTAATGTAATGACTTTGGAGCATCTAGAATATTTTTGAAAATCCATGTATGTGACTAGCTCCACATGTGTGAGTAATGTGAGTTCACATGGCATCCACTAGATACCATGGTGGTAAAAAAGATAGATCAACATGTGGGAGGCATAAGTTCTAAATATGAACTCTAGTTGAGGTGATTTTCAAACCATATTTTAGGTATCAATGTGCAAAACAACGTCAAGAGTCAAGGAACTTCACTAACAAAGATTTGAACCAAAAAACAACTATTCAAGGCCTCAAAAATGATCTGAAAGTTTTTGGACCTCAAACCACTACACTAGGGCTTGCCCCTAAAATGGGTCCTATTAGCTAATAGCTCTAATTTTTCCACCCAAAAAAATAGATGAAAAATTATGATAATGGTTCATTTTGGATCAATCTCCTAGTGCTTGCAAATAGTAGATGCTAGTGCAGGGATTGATCTTAATGCCTTTCTAGTTCATATTTTTCCCTAACTATTTTTTTTTTGGTTTTTCACTAGTTTGAAAGTGATTTGATAATCCTCCTTTGTTTTCTCTATTTTTTCATTTAATGGATTCGTAGACAAGTGACATGATGGAATACTTTATGATGGAGAGGCTAGAGAGGATGCTTATTGATATTTCTTCACAAAGCGGTCATATGTATGTCACTTGTTGCATTTAAAAGGTAATTATTCAATCATCAATAGGCGAATTTTGAGATTAAAAAAATGGATTTTTGAAAAAAAAAAACATTATCAAAATCAATTTTAAAGAACCATTGGGGTTCAAGATGATAATGTCAACCATACGGCTAAATATTTTTGGAGGGAAAGGAAGAAAACTAAATTTTTAACCATATTTTTAACTTTTCTTCTTATAAGCTTACTCAAATTTAAAGTGTAGGCATTCCTTGGATGTGAAATCAAATCTCATATCCAATGAGTACTCTCTATGCATACTTTTGGAATCCATGGTGAGATAAACTAGAAATACATAAAAAAATATGTTTCTTTCATGTATTTACAATATGTCTCAACAAGTGTCTATCAAAAACATATAGAGTAAATACTCATTGGATGCAAAATTTAATATTACATTCAATGAGTGCCAACACTTGAAATTTGAGTAAACCTATAAGGAGATAGGTCAAAAATACAACTAAAAAATTTAGTTTTCATCCTTTCCCTCCAAAAATGTTTACCCTTATGGTTGACATCATCATCTTGAATCATGCATGTTCGTTAAAGTTTATTTTGATAGTGCATTTTTTTAAAACATGCATTTTGTTACCTCGGAATTCCCCTAATGATCATCAAATAATTAAATTTTAAATGCAATATGTGACATGCATATTATCACATTGTGATGAATTGCCAATAAGCTTCCTCTCTAGCCTCTCCATCATAGAATATCCAATAGTAGTACTTATCTGTGAATCATAAAATGAAAAATTAGAGCAAAGAAAGGAGGATGATAAAATATATTTCAAGATAGTGAAAAGCAAAAAAAAAAAACAAACAAACTAGTGCAAAACATGAACCAGGAAGCCACTAGGATCAACACTTGCAATGGCATTAACTACTTACAAGCATTATGAGACTAATCCAAAATGAATCACTATCATAAATTTTCTTCAATTCTTTGGGTTGAAAAATTAGAGTTATTGGCTAATCAAGCCCATTGTAATGGAAAACCTTGCCTTGGTAAATAATTGGTTTTCAAGTCAAAATATTGTTGGTCCTTTGCCTCTTCTTGTTGTTCTACACATCAAGATATTTTTAGTGGTGTGAAAATCACCTTAATCATGGTTTGTATGCAAAACTTATGCCTCCCAGAAGTCGATTATCTTTTTTATTGCCATGGTATCAAGTGGATGGCATGTCAACTCACATTACTCACACATGTGAAGCTAGTCACATATGTGGACTTTCAAAAAGATTCTACAGGGTCCAAAACCTTTACATTACTTAAGGGTTGAAACATGTAAATACCCTAACCCTAACCCTACATGATTATTAGGCCATGTCAAATATTGAACCATTATGATAGGAAGAAGTTTCATTCTTATTATATTGTTTATTGTTTTATGAAGCATGCTTTTTCATTTATTTTACAATTTGTCTCACTCAAAGTCTATCAAAAGTATGTAGAGTGAATACTCATTGGATTGAAGTTTAACTATACATCTAATGAGTTCCTACACTTGAAATTTGAGTAAACCTATAAGGGCATAAGTTGAAAATATGATTAAAAAAAACAAACTTCCCCTTTGAAATTTCACAACTCCTATTTTATAACTACTATTTTATTATTTTTATTATGATGTCCATTTTAGATCTCAAATTGCACCCTAACTAGAAAAATTAATGCAATAGGTTCAACCATCTAGCTAGAGAAACATGGTATTTTAAAGTCCCTTGTGTAAATATTGCCCAACACACATGCAAGCGTAGGAGTGTTGTCCCTCATTTGATTTCACTAATTAATGAATTTTCCCAAGTTATTGCAAACAACTTGCAAGGTTTATATGTACCAAAATATCAATAGTAATGGGGAAAGGTGAAACCAAACAAGGAATAAAGTGATACCCTTTGTTATATCAATGTAATGGTTCTAGTGATTGAGACACAACCCTTGCAGGTCCAAGAAGTATGACATCAAGTGAAAGATTGGAACTTAGTCATGTTTTGATTGAAACGTAAATACAAATAAGTCCCCAAATCCAAAAATAATAATTGTCCTTGTATTTTAAAGATAAAATATTTTACAATTTATGTATTGATAATAGCTCATCAGGCCATAATGCAGTAAACTTACCAACTAGGGCTCTATAAAAGGATGGAGATGTTTCTTATAGATTTTGGAGTCAGTTAAAATATGGTGGGGGTTCCATCAACTTTTTTCACAAATGATGAAAAAGGATTGAATTTAATGTCTTAAGTGTCACCTTGAGTTCCTCAATGATTGAATCTCTAATCATGGTTTAGTTTGATGGACCAAAATTTAATAGAGATCCCACTAAGATAGATGGGTAGCTCAATCAACCTACATGTACTTGTGGCTGAAATTTTATGTTCTTTCCTTGTTTAATTTCTTAAGCTAGCAAAATTTCATTATCAACTTAATCACCAATAGGTTAAATGGCAATAATGCCTCCAATATTTTCAATGTCAATGTTGCATTGTAAGATCATCCCTACCTAGGGAATGGAATCAGGGAATGAAAAGGCCCATTAGAGTAATTATAGTTTTGGTATTGTGTCATTTATTCTAATCTGGACTAGGTCCACTATGTTTATCATTATTAAATAAGTCTCACTAGCTAGTCAGAATTGAATAGATGTAAGGTGGCTTCATTAAAGAAGGCCTACTAGGTAGTTATCATTTGGTTATTCTTATGATTTTTAACTAACTATAAATAAAGATGAATTCCTCCTTAAGGATCATGTATTAGAGTATCATGTATTGTATCTTAGCTTATTAAGAGGCTGCCTCCTCAAGGAAGCCCAAGGAAAGAAGGGTTGAGCATTCCATAATAGGACCATTCTATGAGGTTTCCCTACCAAGGGTATCTCTAGGTAATTAAGTAAGTATCATTTATTTGTTTTCCAAATATCTTGTCTATGATTCAATTTTAATGGTTAAATATCATAGCACATCTAGGGTAACCCTAACCATCATCCTCCAAAATTTTGCACTACCTCATCTACTAATGTAATTATATGTTTGTAACACCCAAGTCTTGATCCTTATAATTGTAATATAAATGTCAACATGACAAAACATTGAGATACAAGCAAAGTGGATAAGGGCCAAGATATTATAACATGTAAATATTGTACATTGAAAATAATAATACATCACGACCTATAGACCACAAGGACAAGAGCATGAGGGGGTATGATTCCATAGTGGGGCATAGGGGACTCAAAGGTTTAAAATCCAAATAATACTATCTTATTATAAGCCAAATTCCTTGCCTTAAATTATGCTAAGTCAAATCAACCTTGGGATCAGTTCCATGGTAGTTATATAGGCCTCTTAGTGAGCCATATGGTTATTTGTGGGAATGCAAATATAAAACATATATTGTCCATCATTCTATTAATCAGTTGTCCATCCTTAGAAGTGAAGCCATGCTAGAGAGCTATGTAATCATACTTTTAATAAAGTGATCAATATGCCTGATATGTGGCTTTATGTGGAAATTTTCATATGTTCTTGTGTAATTATTATTATTGAAGGCTTCGTTATAGTCAAGAATTATTAGATCCTTGGATAAGATATTTCTATATGGTCTATGGTAGAACCATAGAGGGAATTAGGATAACCTAAGGGACTACACTGTAAAGAGAGAGACCTCATTCCTTTTCGTTATGTAGACTGAAGAGGAAAGAGATTTAGGTGCTTAGAATTATTGTAGGATTAAAACACTATGCTATTATTAGGAATGGGGTTGTTTGAAAGTATTTTAGATAGTCATGGGAGCCATTTTTTCCTTATAGACTCATATCCCTAGCTCATGGGTGGCCTATGGTAGAGATATTAAGTGCAACAAAGCCTATGGTTGGGTAGAAATTTCATCGTCTATATCCATTTGGTGTATAATTTTCATTAAATTAAGTGTTATGGATTATTATGTTTATGCTAAATTAATTTTATGTATCTTATGCATTTAAATGTTATTATGTTGAAAAAATACTCTACATCTATAATTTTGAATGCTTTAGTTATAATTGCATGAGTCCTATTGTCATATTGTTTGTATTAATTCATTATAAAGTAGGAAGGAGAATAATATGGTATCAAAACTACTTTTAATTGGTGGAAGAAGATAAATTTTTAAGTAACCCACCATCTCGCTAGTGCACAAGGGTGGTTAGATACATTGTGGAGATATATTTCTAGGAAAGCCACATCAGCTTTGATGTCTTGACACTTTTGGACTAGCCATTATGCTCCATCATCTTGATGAAAAGAGAATCCTAAGATAAGAACCATGAATATGAAAAGACAAAAACTAAAAGTAAGGATTAGCCTATGATAAGGTTAAATAAAATATAACCTTATAAAGAATATAAAGATAAAATTTAAATAATAACAATAACAAAATAATAAGATAAAGAAACGAAGATAAATACTATATAAAATAAGAACAAGGTTATTTAGAATTAAAGAATATATTTATCTAAATATAGTAAAATAGAGATTATACTTATATAATGTAATTACTATAGTGCTAGATATAAAATTAAAGTTATTAAGTTTGATGTAATATTGAATTTACATCAATTAATCTTATGGGGAGGAATAATAGGACTAATCTCCTTGGGATCCATTGGCAACTTGCATTGTGGTACTCAAAACTTTACTACTATTTTAGGCATCATCACAGTTGAGGTTGTTGTGGTGTTTTCAATCTCAATGACGTCACTAATTTTCCTTTTTAATAATGGATGATATCAGCCAAACCTTAATATCCTCAATGCAAATATGGTGTTTGGTCCTATTCAAGTGATTTTCCAATATCGAGGAGAGAACCTAGTTAGGTATAAAATATAATGATATTATAGTCTATTATGCATAAATTCACCCCATTAAATATACATGGAATAATAGACAATATTCATGGAACAATGCAGCACAGAAACATGATTCAACGCGATATTATTAGAGACAAAAGAATACAACAAATTGGAGAATTCTACAACAACATCACATGGAATCAAAGGAAAGTAAAATATGAAATAACCATCTATTAAGTATTAAGCTAAAAAGAATTGATTTTCGATCAATGGATCATCATCAATTATAACAACTAGGAATATAATGAAACCCTACTACTTGGCTTCGTCACATGTAACTACAAATCTTTGAGAACATTTATTTTACAAGGAGGATACTATGATTTGATCCCAAGGGAGGACATATATTGTTTAAATTCATATATAATGGGGTAAATTTATATGTAATTGGGGTTTTCCTAAAGCATGCATGTGGAATGAGTAAGAATAAGTATATATAGAGGTAGGTAAATATAGGGATTATGGAGACATGAACATATGAATTGCATATATGAATGTATTAGGCTTAAATGGAGGAGGTTCTATTATGCTTTGAGTTATCATGTAACTCGTCTCTTTTATCTTTATGTGTTTTTTACTTATCACTCGAGGAATTGGAAACTAGGTCAGTCTCATACTCACATGACACAGGGTCAATTTTGACTACTACCACTATAACCTCTAGTTGAGGATTATGTAGATGGGACACCCACGAGGTTTTGATTTGGTGACCTATTGTGTCCTTTGTTTTTGGTAAATTTTGATTAATTTTTTACTATAAAAAGGTTGTGGAAATGACTAGCAGGAGTGGAAAACTAAAATGTTAAAACAGACTAGACATAAGATCAAAAAATAAGGTGATGATCAAAAGAAGGAAGTAGTTATCTCGGGACTTGATAAAGTTGCAGAAGAAGCGCCAAAATGCTAGTTTTGAAAGGATCAAGAAGATATGGACCAAAACACCTGGATTTCATCAAAGGGATCAAAGTGATTAAAGTGATCAAAGTAGACCAAATCAAGTGAGTAGGAAAAAAGCAATGGGGAAAATCTATAAAAAGCTATAAGAAATGGGTTGAACAAGAGAGAGAGATTGACATATGCTGAGATGTTGTTGTAAGGAAGTTTGAAGCTTTATGTTTATCACTTGATTATACTTCGGTTCTATTGTAATTTGCTCTGATACGATTTTGAAAGAACTCATGGATTATCATAGATATGTAATTTAATGGTCTTATTTCAATAATAAAATAAGGAGCTGCAGGGATTAATGCTCTTTCCATGTGTATGGAATGATTGTGATTCAAATGGTCACTTTAAATTTTTTGTTATGATGTTTTGATGTGCTTTCTGGTATTTACTTATGTGAACACTTTAATCTTAAGTATATGAACACCTATGAATAATTGTGTGAATTTCGTGTAACTATTTAAATAATGAACAATTTGTTTGTTTGTCCATCATTGATATGATCTACCAGTTCTCTTCATTTTTAGATGTCTCGGCATGCCTCGGGTGAGACGTTTCTCCCTTCGTAGGAATGAAAGTGTTGGCATTGTGTTAGACTACAACGAAGTCTTTTGTTGGCAACCAGTGGTCAAGCCCTGGGTCTTCTAAGTAAAATTTTTCACCAACAAATGTTTATGTTGCCGAGACCCATATATTATTGAAGGGATCTAGATCACAATGTAAAGGATTCTCAAATGTGAAATCCAAGATTAGTGGTACGAGGGACTTGATTCATTTATCTTACATCAAGTTCAATTGAGACGGAAGAACTTAGAGCGGGTTAAGGAGGAGATCTTGTTCACAGAACTTGCATGTGACCAGTACAAAATATTATGGTGTAAGTTCCTGAAGGAGTTATACAACTAGTTGAGTAGATTGAGGCATAAAGTTGGGATTGGTTGTTGTGGTTGCATAATAAAAAATTGGACTAGAATTGACCCATTTTCATTGCATTTGTTGGATACTGAGTTAACCAAATATGTTGATTGTTGGGTCTAAGTAACATTAGAAGATTACATTAAGAATTTGTTGTGGAGAACAATGAGTATTTCTCCAAAACTAAAGCGATGTTCAAGTATGGTTTGTGGGGAAGACTTTTAAAAGAAATCACCCTGTGGATGAAGGTCTTTATGGTTGAAGAAATTTATTGATATTTCAAGATACCAGCATGGTATCTTAAACCCCTAAGTATTAGGAGTAGGGTTTAGGGAGAGATGCTCCTCAGTTGAAAAATATAAGGGGATGTTGTGATGGATGTCGAGGAGTTGTGCAGAGCTCAAGATTTTAGGGAATTAAGAAGGGAACATATAGCTGATGAGTGGCAGGAAAAGAAGTTGCAAGAGATTCAAAGGAGGATAAGAGAGTTGCAGTTGATAGGTGAAGCTTTGAGTAGCATGAGGTTGTGGATAAGAGGAATTGCTAGCCCAGTGCTATAGAATAGTGAAATAGGAGAAGTATCTCATTATGGTGAAATAGGAGCAGCCAGATGAGGTATGATAGGAGATCAAAATAGAGGAAGTGGATCTGACAAGGAGTCGGGGAGAATCTAGATGTCTGAAAAAGCAAAACAACTAGTTGCGATGAGTGACGAGAGTAATCCTATAGACAAAGACACAAATTTTGTAATGTGACAATTATTATTTCAAGATAATTCAGTCCTCAAAAGAAGTAGTTGTTATAGACATTTTTTGGCACTTCAACCCCAATCATGAATGTCCATAAATTGAGGGCTCCTAAGTCCCTAAAAGTGTTGCTTCACTTCCTAAAGGAACAAGGTCAGCTGATTACATCATCTCCCAGAAGTTCTCCGCTAAAAACTGCTCATAAATGGTCAAAACCAGACCATACTAAAAACCCAGTGTAGAGGGTGCGATGCATATCACCTTCCCAGTGTACAAGGTGCGATGCATACTGAATTTCTCCTCTATGGGATGTGATGGTCGGTAATGGACAAATGGCAGGGACAAAATGCGAGGTGGAAGATCATGGAATCTTCCAGAAGCTTCCCCTCTGACACTTGCCTCTCTATTTTCGACCAGGGATGAGTAAGAGAATCATCATTCTCCAAGTGGAAGCAGGAAATATCAGAGAGAGGACACTAATCAAGATCCCAGAAGATGTTCTCACCTCCCTATAATCATTCTATATATGGATCCCTCATCACAAGAGATCCAGAGGCTGGAATTTTGTATCTTAAAGAGAAGTGTTGTTGGTTTTCTGTGTGTACATTCATAGTGTTAGGTGATCTAAGATTTACTTGAGGTGAAGAAGGGCTTTCTAGCTGGAGGATGATGATGGGGTGAATGAACATATGGTTTGTAATCCTCTTGCTACTTTTTCATCTTAATAAATCTATTCAAGTTTTCCTCCATATTCTTGTGTACTTGTTTATATATCATTTTGTATGTTAACACCATATGTCTGTGTTATTTATGAATAAAATCTTTGTTCTACGATAGTAGTATGTTGCTGTGATTCCACAGGTGCTCTTTGAAGCTGGGCAGACGAAGAAGAAGCGGCAAAGCTCTATCGGGAAGGAGAGGAAATCAAGCACAAGACTAAGGTTGGTATCCTTGGTTCTCCTCTTATCTATTTTCATAAAGGAAAGTGAAAATAGACTTTACTTGTTTGTTTCTAAGATAGCTACCAGTCTTAGTGGGAATAGAAGCATCCAAGTGGACACTATTCTCAGTAACAAAATGGCAACTCTGCTGGGGAGCGACTAGATTGTTTGTTAGCCTATCTATCTTTTTTTTTTATAAACTTACAGATGAAGCCTAAAGCCAAGCCAGCTAGCCTTCGAACTGCATTTGTTATACAAATGCAAAGTAGATCAATGCTGCTTCAGTCTATCTCCGGGTTATGTTTATGATTGTAGAATTGAGGCTTCTGTGATTCATCATAGTTATAAGAAGAGCTTCGGCGTAAATCACATGAAAGAGACCTTTGTCGATGCGTTTCGAACCAACTAGTGTGGTTCATCGTTATGTTTATGAATTAAACAAACGATCTGAAAACAATCTAATTTCCCTAAGTGGTGGCTCTAGTAACCTCTTTAGATCACCCCTGTGTTTTACATATACTAAACATACTTACCGGGCCTAAATTCTTGAACTGAATTGCAAATTATGAGTAAAAACCTATTTAAAGTCTCGCACTAGTACCATCGAACCCTGCCTTCAAGGCAGACTGTATGCATCACACTTCCCGATTGTAGTAGGTGCGCTGCATACTGAATTTACAGTGTGACAGGTGCGATGGTCAGGGAAGGTTAACTTTACCTTCAGACTTTGGTTTTTCCTTACTGTTTTCAGTCCTATTCAGGAGTTTTGTTGTCTGTAGTTAGTGTATTTCTATGAAAAACCCCTTCTCTTACATTATTCCATCTCCATAGTGCAAAGAACTGTAAGTGTTTTTATGTATTGTGTGCATTTTTCAGTTCTCTTTTGCAAAAAAGTAGCATAGTCAAACTGTCTTTTCTTGATCTGAAAGTGTCGTAGCCGTCGTTTTCAGTTTTAGAAAACAATCCGATTGTTCTTGATAATCAATTATACAGTTACTATTGCATATGATTTTAATTAATATTTTTAAAGTGTCGAAAAGCAATTTTCATTTTGAAATTGCAAAGTGTCTCTCTTACCTTCACTTCATTTTGAAAAGAAATTTGTTGAGTATAGTCGCTTTGAAAGTAATTCAGATTTGCACGTAGCTTTCTTATCATCATTCATACATTAAGAAGGCTGAAAACAAATACATGCATGTGCATTTGCATTTTGACTGCTTGGTTTGATTTAGGACAGTACATTTAGCGTGTGCTTTTTGCTCATTGCAGAAAGATTCTTAACTTTCTTTCCTTATTAGCTAGGATTTTCATTGCCTAAAACAAGATTAAACATTTGTTTATCATCTTAGACTGCATTTTAGGAATTGTATACACATCACGCAGTGAACCTGAAAGGCAAATTTTTAAGCAAGATCAACTTAAAATAAATTTAATGAATCTAACAACGCTTTGGAACCTAACACACAACATCTAGAGGTCTAGGCTAGAGACATATTCCGGCGTCGTAAAACCTGGTAACTATTGCTTTCATTGTTGGTTGGGTGATTCCTCCACTCTAAGACGGCAAGTGCCAGTACGGACTTGTGCTCCCACGTACCATCGATTATATTTGGGAGACCACAATAGGTTACATCCTTTATCCTTAGGAAGCCATGTCTACCACCCTATCGATCGCAATGCACTAAACATAGCATTCAGGAAGATTGACTGCCGTACCATAAAAAGTATTATGCAGTTTCTTGATTGGTTTGGTAATCCCCTGTGCCTAGATCTCCAGAGAAATCCATTTTTCTCCTTTTCAGACTCCTTAAAGGAAAAGGTCCTCTGAGCACTTGTCACTTCAAGCTCAATAAAAATCGAAGGCAACCAGAGTCATCTCTTGTTTTTTCTCGACTCTTTAAAATTGAAAAAACAAGTTGTGTCAAAGCATCTAAAATTTATTTTAATCGGAATAACATCACAAATTCCCTCGTTGGTCTTTAGGTTGAGAAAATGGAGTCTACCAAC